>CM049312.1:32172955-32375455 GCA_026874595.1 Sipunculus nudus
GTTAATGACCCCGTGGAGCTGTCCCTGTTAAAACCCATAACACATCCGCCTGACATCGCGTTCGTATACTGTTTCCCGTAATAACTAGCCAATCTTGGATACATGGGGTAGGGATAATGTTGCAAACACATTGCAGGAAACATACCATTGGAGAATTTACGTATAAAATATTGTCAGCTCCATAGCTTATAACAAACACCAGAACGTAGTTGATGTTTACCGGTTTAAACACAAGAATGCATTATAATCATGCATTGATGGTATGTCTACATAGGGCAACATTTTGGAAAGATAGAGAAAGTTAGTAAACTCAGCAATATTTTCAAACGTTAGCAGTAAGGTTTTCAAAAAAAAAGTTAAAAGGTTAAAGAATCCATTATCCAAACTTGGTTCAAGCAACACCATGTATCTAACGGGTAGGCGATATAAGAAGCACTGAATGTCCCTCCTTCTCTAGTTAATATTATCACTAATAAAACAGGTATGGTTACCACGTACCTTCTGCTTAGCCACATGTTATGTGGTCGATTTCCTGTTACTTTGTAAAATGGCCAATGTATTTGGCGAAGAAAGTGCAAATCTTACACGTGTTTTCTTTGTGCGTGGTGTTTGCATACGAGTTTCCGTTGTCCCGTGAAAAAAAATATGAGTAAATGTTAGTAATGAATGAAAAAAAAATGATGAGAAATGTGCAATCTCACGAATGCAGGCCTCGGCCATGTGGGCGGTCCTTGATGTGAGTTACCCCTCAACCCATGTTTTCATTCACTTTTAACCCCATATTCCCAGGATCATTGGTGCATATGTTCCCCAACAAGTGATTGCATTTACTTATTCGGCCCATATACCTATGTTCAAACGGGCCTTTGTGACCTCACATTTGTGAATATTCCACTAATACCTTCCTGGAACCGGATCATGAGCTGAACCCACATCAAAATCTAATCGATTCTTCATTGGCCCATTCCCAAGGTGCCCTGAAAATATCACGGGATTCCGATCGTGATTGCGTGGGTTATGTTGTGAACAAACACATGAACGGGAAATGAACGCATATAACCTGTTGGCGGAGGTAATAATCAATTGCACTAGGTAGCCCTTCAGTATAATTAGAATTATGACATATTTCTGCGTTTTTTCGTTGAGGTTGGATGTGTGTAGGATTACACGCCCACAAACTCTAAGAGTTTGTTGTATGTTGTGTATTGTGTATGGATAAAGTGTCACTGCCATGTGGGCTATCGGGTTTGCCGCTGTAGCTCACGTGACTTGAGTAAAACTTTTTTAAAGTGAATGCTGAATGATTATCTGACAAAACCTTTCCGACATTAATATATTATCAGAATTCAGTAGCTTACAGTCCGTTCATGTGTTGTGATGTGCTACATTCCAGACAGGTATGATTCTGTGAGTCATAGTAAGTGCGAAGTGAAAGTACATACAAATACATGAATATTATATGCTCATAAAATACCAATGGCACCCGGAATTTGTAGTTGGGAAAAACAAGTGAAACCTTATATAATTCAGCATGACCCTTGCTTGCTGAATAAATGTGTTGGGGGACAATCCAAAGGAATACCGACACTACACAACCCCCCCCCCCCCCCCCGCTAACCGTCCTGAAATAAAAGCATCCGCGCAATTCTACGGACAGCCCTTCCCCTTATGACACCCAAAAAATCCCTCTCTCAGAAAAGCATAATTTTCGCTCCCACCCTAAATTGTAGATTATATTTACTGTCATTATAAATTATGAAACATGATGTACATTTTTATGTAAACTGTATAGAGTTGGGTGCCATAACATCAATAATATTTCAATGTCCGATCTAACTGGCGCTTCAAACAAGTAAATCAGGGATAGAAATTCAATTAAAAGCATCGTTAATCCGTGCCTTTCTTCCTTTACCGAATATTAACTTAACTAGCGAATACTAGAAGCCTACCACGCAGATCTGAGCGACTATGGGGGTTCGACTTCGGAGTGTACGACCTTGTGAATAAGGACAGGTAAAAAAAAATATCAATAAGTCTTATAATATTGGAGACCTGTAGCAAACAGAAAATGGCATAAGAAGAAAAAATGAAATCGATGGTTTTATACTCGAGGGACAAAGTATTTACTAGCATATCAATTAAGAATTAAACCCCATCAAGCCTCCTCGTGCTATGGGGGGGGGGGGGGGACGGGGGGGGGGGGGGGGGGGGGGCTTAAATAATGAGTCATATAGTGTCAAAATTCCGATTTTGAATTTGACTGCCTTTAGAAAAAACCCTATAAAATCAACATGTAGTTGGTAAATTTTGTCTCTACCCATCAATTTAGAAAAGGCGAGAGAATCGAGCTCGCTCAATATTTTTGCTTCTAGAAAACATATTTTATTTTCTGCGGTTTGGATTTGAAACCTTAATTGTTATTCGGCACAGCCTGTCTATTCTTAGTGCACATGCTGGACCAACCGTATGAATTATAACGTATGTCATGACATGTATGGCGACACAGTTTAAAATACGTCATTGTGTCCCGTGAGTAATAATTTAATGTATTATAATGAATAATGAACTAGTCATCTCTTTGGCTTTGTATTTGTTCAATTTTTGGTCATAATCGGCACATCAACTTCTCCAGCTTTCTACGTATTATTTGTTGCGTTAGTTTGGAAATTTTTCCTGGAAAACTATCTGATGTATCAAACTACGCAGTGGCACAAAGGTCAAGCCATTGTGAGTTTTTTTGTCCCCCCCCCCCATTGAGCCTATTTAAAATAGAGGGCGTTCCGATGTTTGAAATTCTTGATGCCAAAGGTTACCATTGAATCATTATAAGCAATGTGAAGTCACTGCCGCATTATAGCCAAACCGCAGTGAGGGATTTAGTATAACAAGAGGTAAGCTTGCTTCAACAACATTGCTGCAACTTTCCTTGAAACATGACTCTATGATGCGTTTCGGCTAAGCTGTGTCTATGCATACGTCCATGAACAAAAAAATGTGATACCATGTGCTAGTATACGTGTTTAATGTTTATGTGTGAAAATATGCGTGTAAAAAATGTGTGTATATTCATAATTTGGCATAGGTATATATACTTGCACATTGGATATAGTAGGTCTTCCCTCAAAAGAAGCTTGAGTGATCGTTTCAACGGGAATCCCTGAGTTCACACAGAACATATATATATATATATATATATACAGATAATTCGCACATAAACGTTGCGGACACATGGCCGAGAAAACAGGCCGAGTCCATCTCGAGTAAAAGTTCTGCCATATGCTAAATTTTGAAACTACTAAGTATTGAAAAAAACCCACTAGGCCTATATATGTCACAAGCTGTAGATCTGCATCGGGAGTTAAATGTAATTAAACAATCAAGTTAAAAGTATTTGTAAACTTACTTAGAAATACTTATGCTTTTCTCAAAATTTCAATTTCAATTTGTTTTAATTAAGAGATTTGTATTGGACTTTGAATGAAACTCAGGTTTCAGATGAAGATAGACTTGGACTCGAACCTCAATGATTCGGACTGGGGCTCTGAATCGTGTGGATTGGACTCGGTCTTGTACTTTGACGCTGTGGACTAAACTAAATCAATGGTGTCTATTCGCATGTACTTGAACTATAGGTGTCATATCGGGTAGAATATTTGTGACGAATTTTGCGAGAGCATGTTCATTTTGATATAATGTGAAAACTGGCCACTCGTGGTTATATGAGCGATAACCCTAGATCCGGCTAATGAATAAAAACAACTTTTTTTTTTACCCGACCACGTGCCCGACCGAAATAGACGACCGAAATAGGAAAACACACACTTCAAATCTGACAAGTGTGGTGTCGGTTTTATCGGTCTCCCTCTTAAAATAACCTTCACAGCGAACAGTGTACCTCTTAGTCCGACACATAAAATTATCTGTTCTTCACGTGTTACTTTTTATAAGCGAACAAGTATCAATTTTATCGGTATTATCAGGTTGCTTATAATTGGTCTCGCCTTGATACATTTACGTTAAAAGAAATCACTACGTGCATAAATAATACATTTTAATTGATAAAATGATCATTGAAAATTGAATACACTTTGCGATATTGACGTCATTCCAAGATTTGTTGCATATTTTTGTATTCTCGCTACAAGGTGATATATCTTGTAACGACCCTTTAAAAGAAAAGTTTAACATGTAAAAGAGAAATCAGTCTAAGTTATTTTGCCAGGTCTGTGGAGCAATAATTGTTTTGATGTATCCTTCACATGCACATTGTAGCTTTACACACAGGGGCAAACTAGACGCAATTTGAATGGGCGTTTCTGTTGCCATATACAATCATTTAGATTTCTGACGACTCTAATACGTGTGACAGTCTCATACATAACTAATTATCCTAATTTCAAGATATTTAAGCGTCTGGTTGACTAGCCGACCGGGTTCTATTAAACTGAATGATTTCTTTACAGTATTCTGACAGTTGGAACCGCATTGTCAAATGTTAGCTGCAAAACCACAAAGAATATACATTGACCGTATACGTGTACTGTGTACACAAGATCATCAGAAATACCATGGATAATTCTGACAATAAAGATATACTCGCATAACAATTCCTGGTACTTAGAGAACATTTATTTTCAAGTTGGTAACTTGAGCAAACTTAGTATACTATAGGTATTTACGTATAGGGATTATACACATTTATCAAACGCACATGTTTACAAAAAGCATGCCTTACAGATTGATAAATTGTTACTATTCCTTGCTCAAAACATTGCTGAAAAAAAAATGAATGTCAAGAGAACAGTTCCCAAAATAAATAGGTTGAAATTTACCCCAGCGTATTGCCACCACAATTTTTTTCTGAGAACTCATGAAACAAGGTTAAGTCCGGATTAAAAGTTTTTCAGATGAAATTATGGCCATGACATGCACATTTTTTTAGTATATCCTTTTATCACCATGTGTGTAGTCTCAATATTCAGTAGCCAATATATTTGCAGACTCTAAAACGTGTTTATCTATATATCAGTATATTAATATGGTGGCAACAACCGCATCCATTTTTTTAATACAGGCCTAACTAAATATGTACATTTGTAGAATTCGATTTCGGATTCGAACTACGAGACAGGGATGTAGCAAATCTTCTCCATTCCTGGGCCATAACACCGACGAATCCATGTAAAAAAAGGCGCATTCGTTTAAGATGGAACACATCTGTTGGACACAGCCCTGCCATTAGGCCTGCATGGCGCTCACCTAAGCCGATTGAGGGCTTACCATGAAATATCTCAATGCTCCTCAACTAATATTATAACTTGCCAGCTTAATGTGCCCCTACACCGTAGAAGCCGGTCTCGAACAGATGCTATCATTCCCTCATATTTTGGATCATAAAATGTTGATCACTTTCATTCCCTAAATTAGCGGATCATAAAATGTCGATCATATTTTTAATAAGAGTGAAGGAATTTGTATGTCAGGCCCATATCACTTCCTTAAATTTAATCATCTATTTTTTTATATAGATTTATGTATTTTTTATAACCTTTTTCTTGATAGTCGGGGATGGTTGTTTAATGAACTTTTTAAGTGCTGATAACAAGTGGCACAACACGTTGCAAATCGTTGCAAAGCGTTACAAATATACTCTAAACACAAAATGTTGAAGATCTTTCCACTTTATCCACACATCTCTAAAACATAGCCCCGCCAAAATATGAAGCTATATGTATTGCTCAGGTGTAGTTGTATACTATCACATCAAGTATTAAAGTAGACCGCGCTTTTTATATAAAATTCCCAAGTGTGTTACATGTTAATTTATTAATATGACGGATCGCTGCAGCCTGCATCAAGCAGCAACTACAAACACAGCGTCAGGTCCATTTATATCATTCATGAAGATAATAATGAATCACCCGTCATTGCTTGGCAGAATTATTGCTTTTACTAAATAATGTTTTATGTTTCCCTGTTCAACCGAGAGCATTCATGTATTATTGAAATCCAATTGACCACCAAAAATATATAGAGTGAACTTACTTTGAACAACCAATACTTTTTCTTTCGTTTTGATATTGTACAATTAACGTTAGCACTACGCTCTTCTGTGGCCACGCATCGGGCCCGTATTTGGCCTGGAAGAGCCGGGAAAGATGCCAAGTGTGTCCCAAGGGGGTCATTTCCCTGATTTTCCATAAATTCTGAGAATATTTTAAGCTATTTGGGAAGTTTTTGGTGTCTATCGCAGCGCCATCTATAAGAAATTACGCCAGTTTGTATCCAGCTATCCAGGGGGAGGACTCGGACCATGTAAACCCCGACGTACATAGCCGAAATCGAGCCGACCTGTCCCGAGTATTCTAGTATTATGTTAGTTGGAATAATCATATGACAAATCACGTTGATATGTCAATGAAAGTGTGATTGTATTATGGAAAACTTTATTTTTTACCGATACCGATCCTTAAAAAAAATACCACCTTTGACACTGATCCTTCTGATGACAGTTAGCTGTATGATGTTGCATGAGACATCAACCCTCATCCTTAGAGTTGGTACTACTTATAATAAATATATAATATCTTCTAGACAACTGGATAAAGAATTTAATTTCAAGCTAATCTTATGACACTTGTTCACTTTTGCCAATGGCGATGAAATTACTCTTATTTTTTCCGTAAACTTGAAACACTAAATGTATTGAGATACGCAGGCTGTTCTTTTTGTTTACATCCACGTGTTTTCAACATTCGGGGGGCCCTCCAGACACAAGTCACGCAGACAAAGTAGAGTATGCGACGTTTCACATATGCAACCAAACCCCTTAGGTTTTCCATGTTTTTTTTTTTTTGTCAACATTGCCGAAATATACCGTGTTTATTCACGCCTTATAGATATAAACATACATTCATACATTCGTCCCAGAGGCGTTTTAAGAACATCTCCTAGCAGTAATGACCTACAGGTACTTAATATGTACATAGTTAGCGAGGAATCACATATATCCAACAGATAAAGCAGGTGAATAGCCCGCTTTAAACAGATTTTAGAGAGAAAATATTATAAAGACTAGAACACTTATATGATAATCTCAGGGTTGTAAGATCAGGGAAAATACTACTGACATTGACATATTTAGTACGCTTTTATAAGATTCACGTGATGTGTGGAGGAAGGATATTGAAACCCGCAAGGAAATGAAACTTCCAAGCAGTGTCTCGATAAGCTAAGCCGTCACATACGTTAGGCCCGTTTTCCATGTACGCTTTTCATCGCGCTTGCATTCAACGCGATGAGAAATAGTCGATTCCTGTTCGACTTTTCTGCTCGCTTTTTGCTCAGTACAGAAAAGAAAGTAAACCGTACCCCCGGATTCAGCGAGCAGAAAAGTGCACATTGAAAATATATTCAGCGCGGTTTTCAGCTTGTCGATTTCAAGCGCGATGAAATTTCAGCGTACAAGGAAAACCGGCCTTACACGAGATAGGGTCATGTATACGCACTAGTTATTGGCTGTTTATAAAAACGAATGGAGCTACCGCTGTGCTTTCTCGTAATAGTAAAACGTGCGTTCTTAATTATTTTGTTACGGTGAGGAGCAATTAACTTGTATATACAAAAAAATGGGACATCAGATCTCTTTGGTTTGATAACACCGGTTCTGGCATAGGGTAAAGATTTTGGCACCAATGAAAGTGGGTGTCCTGGTGAGGGGACGAGCGAGAGCGGGTGTTCATGTATACAATTTGGAACTGGAGGCACAAAGCCCTCATTTGGTGTAATCACACTTCTTTGCTCTGTGTCCACCCTGGTGGTCGAACCAAGAGAAACTTGCCATATAAAGCAGCGGTTACAAAAAAGAGGTCAGATACGAATGCAGTTTATAATCGCTGCGTGAGGACAGTGATGCGCAGACGGATACATGAAATCTCTCAATCTGTGTATAATCAGGTAATGGGAAAGGGAAGTTAGTTTGGGAAGCGTTTGAGGGATCAGGCCGTGAAAAAAAATCACGCCTGTGCCCACATACCATCTGACACTATATTTACTAATGCTCCCTCTCATAATGGCTGCCTTTCTCCATCCTATAATTTCTAAACCCTGTGTTTACTTGCACTCTTTCTCTACGTTATCCTGATGAATCAAACGCACGCTAACAATATGCAGGCGTGTATCTGTGTAAAGATGTTTGAATGTACTGAGGATGGCACTGATCCTAAAAGAATAGTTTTAAATTATTCTTCTAGTAAGGAGTGTCAGTTTTCCCACGGAGCCTGCACCAATTGTCTCACCAATCTGCTATCACTAACTGTACCTATGAAATAAAAAAAAATATACTAGAATATTTTTTTTAAGATGTACCTTGGCGAAAGTGTGCCAACACCATAATTACTCCACGTGTTTATTTGTAGGCCTTTCCCGACTCGAAGTGGGTAAATAAAGATTCGAACCTAAGGGACTCGGACTTTGACTCGGACTCTAGTGGCCTGGATTCGGAATTGCGCTACGGCTCAGATTGTGTGGACTCGACTACAGCGCTGCGTCTTATATATATCCTTAATTTAGCATTATAGGTTTAGCAAAGTGGATGGAGATGACTTAACTGGGAGGTGGCCCCTATTATGGTAATATAATAGCTGTTTAGGTATTTTCCGTTTTATCAGTGTGCTTTTTGTACATATGAATACATAAGATTGTTGTTATTATAAAAAAAAGTGCAGCTCGCTGACTCTACATTATGATGCTAATAGCGTTATAAACTTGATTAGATCTCTATCATGATTAATGTAAAAGGGAAATGATTTAGCTAATTACCTATGGGTCATGATATTCAGTTTCAGCATCAGACGTATTACCTATGTTTATATTGTATAAACAGACAAATTGTAAGTGACCCATGGGTCCTGAATCTTTGCTGAACTGGACATGTAGACATATTGTATACATCAACAAAAACCGAGCCACGGAAATGTCACTAATCCATCACTCACAGCATGTTCACTAAATATGCCATCCTATTACGGTACTGAGTTCTGCCTCGTTACGGTGAAATGATCGACTGCCATAATACTTTACGATATCACATTCAAGTATACCAATAAAGAAATAATACGTGATACCACTATTATGGGTAGGGGTTGGTTGATTGCTTTATCCACCAATCAGTATTATGTTCCCATTGTTGTTGATTGGTTAATGAGTTGGTTGGTTGCTTTGGCTAGAAAGGTTTTCAACAAACGTTTTTCCCCCTATTTTTGTTGTTGTTGGAGGTAACCGCTTCCAATTTTAAAGCTAGCTTAACTCTAACTATATTTACATCTGCAGAATTTCTTCTGTTTCGGACTAGGCTACAGGGCAGTATAACACGCTTGCCGCATTTTATATCCTACTGGCAACCAGGCCTCTGCACTTGGTGTGTAATCTTCCCTATTGCTGGCTCATACCACCGAGGAACCCCTGAAAGGCGCACTCGATTGTGAGTGAAGCACAGCCGTTTGGGCACAGCTTCCAATGATTAAGCCTGCCGAGCGCCCAACCTGGGTGGGGACCGACCGTGAAAAGTCTCAGCGCCTCGGCTGAGATTCGAACTCATGATAACCCGGGTTTTGGGTCCTGTGCTCTGCTTCTGAGCTTCAGAAATCGCGGCTTTTAGTGCAGATGTTGATGCCATTTTGAGAAGGGTTACTGTGATACAAGAGGAGACGAATTCTATCAAGTGTAGGATACGGCAATTTGTTAAACCCGGCCTAGGAGCATGCAGAGGAATTCATTGGTATGGGGGCTGCCCTTTTTTTCTAGAGCAGATCATACTGTGATCCAGCCATGGAAAACGTGAGCCCGTGCACAAAATTTCTGTTAAAACTCAAGGATGTTTGATTAGAAGCCTGACGGAGTTATATGTGATAGGTCAGATTAAATGTCTAGTTGCCTTCGCCAGGGGGGTATGCGTTTATTCCCGTTCGTGTGTGTCTGCGTGTACGTGTGTGTCTATTCACAACATATCTGACGTATAATCAAGAATGGAATCTCATGAAATTTTCAGGACATTCCGAGAATAAACTTAGGAAGAATCGGTTAAATTTTGGTGTGGATCCGCTTCATTACCCGGGTACAGGACGGACAATTCACAAATGTTCAGTCACTTATGCAACAAATGAATAAAGGAATATGGACAGAACTGGTGAAAGTAAACTTAGGTATGGGGAACTCTGCACGAATGAACCTTGGAGTATGCGCCAAATGAGATACTGCAAACACTTTTTTTGAGGAGCATCCCACACTGAAGACCACCCACACGTCGGAGACCTGCATTCCTGAGAATGCATATTTCTAGTTTTTGACTAGAGTCTAACTGTCTGAGTACACCGTCTGTGTATGCATTATCCAGGATCTTTCCCCCAAATCTGTCTGGATGTCAAAATGATACTTTAGCCGTATCAACCGCGGACAACAAGAAACTTCCTGAGCCAGCCGTGCTTAAAAAATCATTTCCCGGATATACAGAAGTCATGTCCAAGAGTTCAGTCAAATTCTTCATAGATATCTATATTTATACTTATTAAACTGATCACAGATCTTTGATTTAAATACCATATATATCAGTATGCACCTTTTCATACGTTGGTTATTAATCTTCACAAGTCGCTTATGTGTATATATGTACACAAACATATCGAGAAAAATTTTACAAAGTGAAGTGCAAGTTTTATATTTTATCATACTTAGAACGTGCTGTGTAAAATGAAAGTACTTAATTCCCCTTCAAGAAAAGCGTTTTTTTTTTCATTACGAAAAGTATAAATATGTATCTTTATACTCTCTACCCGCTCAAATAAATACACATCCGATTTAATATATAAATATATGTGTGTGTGTGTGTGTGTGTGTGTGTGTGTGTGTGTGTGTGTTATATCAAAGCATGCTTTATCGAGCCTCAGTTGTGCCAATATTACTTGTTGTTCGCCAAGGCCGCTCCCCGCACGCATGTCATTTGATGTCGTTTATTTCAGGATGTCATCTGACACTGAGTCAGGTTATCTGTGTGACACAGCTTGACGGCCTCGCTAAACCGCACGTGCGGTTGTTCGCGTTACTATGATTAAGAAATTTAATGCTTAAGACGGCCATGAGTCGTGGCCAGGCAGGCGGGTCAGGATCCGATTATGTCTCCTGATCGATGTATAAAATATAGGCATATATATCCTTTATCTACATGTCAAAAAGATCTCAAGGCTGTGAATGGTGTGAATAATTCCCAACTGTTTAAATATTTTTGTATACATGGATAGATAACTGATTATTCTATATACGTCAGGTAACAAACGTTCACAAATATTCCTATGGTTGTATAGATATTCCTATATTGTTCCAACTAATGAGAACGGAATTAACAGTTGAGTCCGATATAGTTCACCGTTTTGGGTGTGTTCCCCCTGAAGCTTTTCACCGGCCAAAGTCGGTCAGTTGGTCACTAAACGCTATCAGCAGATTGATTTGTGCCTTGGGAATGTCCTCGAACTACATTGATGTCGCATTCTTATGCCTTGTCGAACCTTGAATGCTTTGTTTTTCTCACCCATTATATCCAGGGCCGGTCACTTTCCAGCCAAGGATAAAGGATACAAGGAGAACAAGTGCCCCGCAAGTTGTTGCAAGGCGGGAGACGCAGGTCAAAGTAGAAGAAATTAAAGGAGCCCATTCACCTATCTGACCTCTATAAACTAAAGGTAATCCCTTGGAGCTTTTATAAAAATAGGCCAGAAAACGTGGATATCCCGTCACACAGGCTGTTTTTTTTGTTTATATAAACGTGTTTATGATATGTTGGGGCCCACCAAAATAATCAAAACAAACTCATCAAGGGCATCTGGCAGCAAGTCAGATACACCAGAGCTTTGCAAATCGCGTTTTGTAACAAGTGACCTTTCTACCTCCGCATACATGCAACCTGCCAGCTTAGCTTACATGTTTTCCCGTTTGTCAGCAGTGCTATGTTTACAAACATGTTGTTTATAAACAAGTTCACACATCCTTCACGAAGGCCTTACTAGAACTTTTCAAAACAAGAATTACCCCTAGTGATTAACATATACACAGAGGAAGCCAGAAATCATATCAATTCTTTTTTAAAAAGTCAGGTGATTGGACACCTTTGAAGTTACATAGGATGTCAACAGGTAAAAGTCAAATCATGTATAAAGCTGTCGCCGAATATTATTAAAAGAAGCAAGCTGACTTGACAGCACAGTGGTCCTGCTTTTGTAAACACAGTCCGTTCGCTTACCTGAAAATTACACATAACACATATGCAGCACGGGGGAATACCGCTTGTAAGAAGTAATCTTCGAAACTCCTCTGTACCTGATTACCATTTGACGCAGTAATCTTGGCCCTTTGCCAGCCGCCTGGCGGCCTTATGCGGCAAAGGTGGCAATGGGTAAATTGAATGAATATTAATATGACCGCTGTGTATGCAGTGTGTCACAGCCCTACCGCATGTCACGTTTGTTATCATAGTCAGCCGAAACGTGCCATATCTCATTTTATTAACCATGAAGTATCCAGCGTTACGTCACGCTCAGGTACTTTCATGCCTGTTTAAAGCAAGCCAATCAGCGTGGTATTTCAGGCGGGGGAAATAGTTGGTAATAAAAGTTTTTTATGTATCTTAGACTAATGAACTGGGAAGCCCAGGGTTATTTTGTGGTCCCGTGTATAATAAACAGTATCAGTTATTTACAGCATGTGGCGCCGGAGCTTTAGGATATGAATGGTAGCGGTTAGGTTGGAAAAACTGCGGTAATGATACAAAAGAACGGAAATATTGTTAAAAAGATTAAACGGAACTTGCAGAACATTAACCCCACGTGTAAAGATTGAGGACGGGTTTAAGGTCACCTAACCTCGAAAACATATTAGCTGTAACTCGAGGGCTAGGGGCTGACTCGTATCAGGCACGGCTAATATATAATTCATGTCAAAATATATTATACCTGGCGATAACTTTTGACCTACGTACTCTCGATATAAATGAGCAGACATGTTGTAACCATAATCGTCGATATATTATTTGTTTTTTGTCCACTCATATATAAATATCACTATCCTGACTGTAGAATTTAAAAGTGACATAATTACCTTCCGTTATTGCTAATAAAAATTAATATTATCTTAACTACACATAAAAAATATTTGTCTACATGTATAAGATTCATGTATCAAAGAGCATATTGTTCATATCCAAAGATATCTAACGAATATCTAAAGGATATCCTTCAAAGGATATCAAAAGGTTTTCATATATATATATAGTGTCATAACTGCAAGCCATTAAAAAATTAGATTTAGGAGCTGAAATATTATACAACGGAGTGCTTCTAGAATTGATGGAAACAACTGAAGTTTTGTACATTGCCCTATATGAGTTCATAAAGCAAATGATTTCTTTTTGATATCTTGGTGGTGTGTATTACGTCATCTTACTCAAAATCCTAGGAATGTAAATAAGTTAATGAAGTGCAGGATAACATGTCCTTGAAATAAAAACGTTAAAACATGATTGCGCACATGTTGTTAACACGGATGGCTTTACGAGTCTTTGGTATATATATATATATATATATATATATATATATATATATATATATATATATTTAAGTATCGTACCATATCATGCCTTGAATTAACAGCCTCCAACAACAGATAAAAACTTGTATATGGCAGGGAAGAGCATGACAGAAACTGGTGTAATGTTAAATGTCCTCCATAATACTGTTCTATAATTTTGCTGTACGACTTAAGTTTTGATTGAATGTAATTCTTTTTTTAATAAAGCCATTAAAAAGCATATTACAAATTTTATATATATATATATATATATATATATATATATACAAATATATGTGTGTGTGTGTGTGAGTGTACACGCTTACAAAGGCTTACTCGACATTCTTATCACCAACGTTTGGCACCTGCAAGGTAAGGCCAATGCCAGTATGGATTTCCACATAACCCATATATATGTCAACTCTATATATGTACATTCATTTATATACATAACAACAAAGCGCAAAAGCGAAAGAAGGCTTATAAACCGACTGGAATGACATGTCACATGAGGCGGCGGGTCAGCGAGTACACGCGATACAGAAACCAAGCTGGAACTGATTAAAGCTATACTTACCAAGCAGCCTGTGAAAGCGACCTACACGATAACAAAACGGCCACCACCGTACACCAAAAACGGAGCCCGCTAGCCCGGTCTGTTAACTCAAGTCGCGCTGCACATACGCGCCTGTAGTTTTGGTAATGGTTAAAGGGCAGATCTCTGTTTGGTGAGACCGGCGCGGTTTACTTTACGAGTTGCGCGATAACAAATAAGCGGGGTAGGGCTAGCTGTTTTCGCGCCCATTGTGATTCCGTGTGTCGCAGCTCAGATTAAAATCCATCTAAATGCCATGCCGGATTTGGAGATAAGCGTTTCACGTTGTTAACACTGAAGCGCATACGCTGATCCCTTGATGGAAATCACACGCGTAATGTATCGGTTCAAGCTGATCTTTGCCTAAGATATGTGTATAAACGTGTTATATAGCTTGTATAAACTTTTTTTTCTATGTTCCGCTACCAAAGCACTCATCCGATATATAATAAATTCTGGTTTTATTTTCCTCGTTGTTTCAATTGCTCCCGTCTCTCAGATCACAACCGCCACTTTCAATATGACCCGGCCTGGGTAACACCGTATTAACTATACCCAGTTTATTGCTTCCACAAGATCCGAAAGTGAAACCAATCATGAAAGTATTTTTGTGGCAACAGCAACTACACTCTCACCAAGTACGACCCTTATCTTGATTTCAAAGCCTAGGAATCAAATAAAAAAATCAAAGTACGTTTTGATGTAGCCGGAGGTAAAACTCCGGGGCTGAATATCACTGGTTACATCCCCATAACAAAATCTACTGTATAAGGCTGCGTTCTCCATTGGGTCCTAATATTCACTCTGATGTCAACTGTCGAGTTTTTTCGATTTCCATTTTTGAAGATATGAGAACCTAGCTCCAGTGCTGTCTCCGTTCGCCACGCTGTCCAGTATCCTGGAAACCGACGACGTCACATATAGATGCTGTTAACGAGAACGTAATATTGAAATACCACCTTGTCAAAAGATTTTTTTTCATCAGGCCAGAGGACATGGTCCTGCCATTAGACATCTTTGAGAGACTCACTGTATTTTTATGTATCGTTCACATAAAACGGGTTACATGTCACTCAGGTTATAGTCAGAATAATAGATATTAGAGTATTAAATAATTAAACACTGCTTGGTATTGGTTTTATCCAGAAAAAGATATACAGGGAAGCAGGAATCATATGTCACATGTGTAACCTGCATGATTTATTAACAAAGAGAATGACAATAACGTGACCTAATACTAGCCATCTAATAAAACTTTTGAAAGCCTATATATATGTGTTTCAAACTGTATAATGTGAGTCAATACAAAGTCGTACAATGTTATTCCCCTAGGTACAACTCATTTAGCGTTTCCATTCGTAGACATCAAACCACAATGCAAAGAAACACTACTATACATAAAGAACACACACACACAAACACACACACACATATAATAATAATAATTAAGGCTGGGTATCGGTTCGCCTCTTCCGGTACAATACGTATTGCGATACAGTTAATTCGATACCGATACGTATTGACGATACGTTTCATTTTTCTTTGTATATCATTTCTTAATAAAAGCTCTGTTTCTTGTTTTTATATATATTTTTTTTTTATTTTAACATACAACATATTTAGTATACTATGCACTTAAGCAGCTTAAGCTTGATATTAAATAAACAAACCAGTTGCTTTTAATTATAAAAATCTATCTAATCAAGACTAGCAAAATCTCGATCTTCTTTTAGCCCTTAGCACCCATCCCCCCCCCCCCCCGGGACAAACATGTTTTATTGCATTTGGTGGGGAAGATCATAGGCTGTTTTTATGTCATGTATAACACAGTTTTGTACAATTCTGTGAACATGAATCCCATTAGTCACTCTCCTGTTTGTACAGGATTTGTCCCCAGGCTTTAACCATTTATTTGACATCTGATGTGGAACCCGGGAGTTCCGAGTAACCTATGACCGGCTGTGTAAATAAAAAAAAATGGAGATTAAATGACATATATATAGAAAGGATATATACGTGAATGTACCCAGTTCCTAGTAGCAATACGTGATGTGAATATCGATTTCATTAATAAAGATAAAAGTTATTATCATTCTCCTATTACCGCTTACATGCGCCTGCTTGTCATGGAAGTACTGACGTGCATATGCGTATATACATTTTTAACAAGTCTTAAAAGCCAAAGCAACAGATATATAGGCTGCAGTGCATTTAGATTTATATATCGTCATGATTATATGTAAAGTTAGAGTTAGAATACTATTCATTAGCAAGCAATCGATACGACCAATACAGCATGCAACGCATTTCGGTTATCGTATCGACGTCGTGTATCGATTCGTATCGATATATCGATATATTGATACAGCCCTAATAATAATAATAATAATATTAATAATAAATGGTGTAGCCGTGTTAGTCTGCAGTAAGGCATAAGTAAGATAAAGAGTGACGCCTTTTGGACAGACTGTGTTAATAAACAAGTGAGTCTCATAGGGGTCCCTCATTATCTTACCTATATATAGTTCTTTATCATACCTATATATATATATATATATATATATATATATATATATATATATATATATATAGTGAAACCTCGGCTATCGACCACTCATTTAAGCGCCCACCTCAAAATAACAGGCTTCAAGTGCAGTGGATAACGATGCAAATGTACGTCATAACTTATTTAATAAGTTTAGGAAGAGAAGGCTCGGTGTATATATATTTATAGTCTTTGTAACTGCAACTGCATGTAGTTGATAGTAGAGTTGTAAGACACAAATTTCCGAACAACTTTTATGATTTATATATACCTCAAACACATATAATAAAAATATATTTAAAAAAATATATAATATATGTCATGATTGAAAAAATATTTATAATTTTGGATGCATATTATCATCATATATGTCTTAATTATTTTCCGGTTATTTTTTTATTTGTCAGTATAACCTCTTTCTTGCCCGATCTCCATGTACCAATGTGCCTATGGATATTATAATTTCAGATCTATGGCAAAACATTGATAATCCTTTAACAAAGTTTTAAACTGTCTCACTCAGCCTCACTCTTAGCTGTATCTAAATATAGTGTGATAATTAAGCCCCCCCCCCCCCCCCCCCCAACGGTAGGACGGGTAGACTTGTAGCGACTGATGAGTTTATTCCTTTATCCATATTTTGATAAGACAAGTTGGAACTCCTACTTATGTCTCCCTAGTGCAAAACCATCGGATTCCATTGTTTTTCTTTTTTTCTCTTTTTCCTCTTTCTTTCTTTAGCCATTTACTGTTTGCGCTGGATCCCAACAAATTTCAGAAGCTGGCATTATTAATATAATAGGTCACAAGATTAGGCCTAGATCAGAGATTTGCACCTGATATTTATTTTACCCTGACTAAAAACCAAAGGTCGTATGCTCCATAGCCGTTTCCCCATTATCGCTCAGTTGCTGGCGTCGGGGAAAGCTTCCTGTGATCGCTTGGCTAATGCATGCATCTAGTTTTTATAATCGAATATGTATAATCGAATATAATTTATATGTATAATCGAACTGTGCGATTCAAAGTGGTAAAAAAATACATAAAAATGTAGCTCCTGAGTAAAGAGTAATTAGATTACATTGTAATGACGGAACAACGAGAACGCAAAAAGGAAAATGTAAATAAAAATGCAATTACTGATACTAAATTTACCGAGCATTGATGGCAGTGAACCATACAGTGCGGGCCGGGGAAATCAATATGGTAACTGAGATTATAATTAAAACGAAGGGAGGCCAATACTTGGGGAGGGTTGTCTTTGTTTAAACTACCACCAGCCACGACATGCGCATAGGTGTACCAACGGAACGTTTCCACGGTGTCCAAACCGAAACTGTTACCAAGAAGAAAATACATTCTCGTGAGAGGTTAGTGTAAAATAGGTCTGGCTTTTGCTTTCATTTTCACGTTTTATTTCCGTCATGTTTTTTTAAAGCTGGGATTCTTTGTTTTACATATTAAAAAATGCACCAATACTCTATATATAATTAAACAGCATACATGGAGCTCATGACGGAAATAAATGATTAATATTGATTAAAATACTGAATACAGTCTATAGTGTAAATCAAATGATAGCTGATGGTGTCATACTGTCAATAGAAAGGGGACTAAACTATGATTTACCTGGTTATTACCCAGTTTGATTTACCATGGCAACAATTACTGATCATATTAATGCCATTCCGGATCACCTTGTATCCTGGTTCATATTCAGGTATTCGGAATCTTCTGAAATACAGATTTAAAAGGTCTCTTTCCGATAACTGACGTCTCTTCATCAAAGATCTGCCATTGACCCTTTTATAAAAAAATAGCAAGGAAAAGCTATCTAATTGCAAACAAGCTGTTCGGTGTGTTTATATCCTCATGCTAATAACATATGCAGGCGGGAGGGGGGGGGGGGCGCTATAAACAATCGAAACCTTCAACAAGAACCTCCGACGGCAATACAGACAATCCCGAGTTTTGCAAAGGGCATTTTGTGACCTGACCTTTCAACCTAACCAAAAAAAATCACCTTAGGTTATACAAGTTACAAGCGTTTTCAGTTTGTAAGATTTGTTGTGTTTACTGACAGTTTGTAGATAAACCAGCTTCTACATGCGTCGGCGAAGCGTTGTGAGAACTTAACAAAAACAGAATAACCCAGAGTTCATTAATATATACACAGAATAAGCCAGATATCACATAAATACTTTAGAAAAGATAGGGAGAATGGCTGGCTTCAAATGTACATGCGATAAAGCCGATTCGGTTATATTCGAATTCTAATGTGATTGTTAACGGTTTACTAAAGTTGAGTCTTGAGATGCTGTGAACGAAAACGGGAACTTCCATTCTAAGTCTAGTATGAAAATCCGCACAAACACAAGATGCAATATGGTAAATTCTGTAGATGATTAATCGCACACATTGCCATGAAGTCCTGCTCTGTCTGGTTTCCCAGCCTTATGTAAGCCAACCTTTTAAATGTTTTTTGTCTGTTTAATATACAGCGTTCAATTGTTTGTAAATATAGCTAGGGCCCTTTCGGTGCTACCCACGTACTGGCGTCAGAGTGCCTTTACATTATGCAAATAGGACCACACTGTAAGGCTCTAGGAGTATGCAATTATTTTCTTCGTTTTGACAACTCCTCATGGGCTATTAGTACGCTGTACACTTGACATACACCAGACCAATCGTTAGCTTTTTAGTATACTTTCTAACAACACCTACCATGTTCGAGAAATATCCCGTTTTAAGTCAGGATTTTGGTAATTCCTTAATGGCTGTTAATTTCTGCCTGTATGAATACAGGCATGGCTCGCACGGGTTACTGGATGGCTGCCAACTTGTACGCGATACAGGAAATGAGTCGCCACCACAGAGACGCATTTTCAGTTTGGATGTGAGTTAACATCTAATCGTTTGTGTTAGGTGATCATTCGCAGCCTTATTTCAAGATAATCGGCTGTTTATAATGCAACAGGATGATGGACCATTTCAGTACATTTCCTCCGTATTGCTCGGATCACTATTGAAGTTAGGCTTAAAAGCCAAATATGAATTATCATTGAAATATAGCCTGAACATTTATAAATTTAAATAGCACCCTAAAACACTGGTGGTCCTCATATCATTCCAGAGTACTCGTTGTTCTTTTTTTTTGGGTGATGTATTTTGTATTGTATTTAGTTTTGGAAAACCAGTGGAAATTTCCAGACTCCGCTGGAAGTGCATTTTATTTTTCCATAGCATATATGTTTACTGATTAAGTGAAATACAAGGGAAACGACGCTTATAAGCGTTCATGTCAGCACAGGTTTGCCAAACATTGCCATTATCATTAGTTTTTTCCTGTCATAACTGCCATGACCCTATTAAATCTTGACAAATAATATTCTGATGTAGTAGGTCTTATTTATCGGATGAAGAAACACAAAAAATAAACGATATCAATAGATCCTAAATTAATATTAAGGCCAAATCAGGTGCATTCATAAGGTATAAATATTAAATCACTTTATAATTTATCGGAAATCAAGCATAATGTGCGACTTTGATGTCATATTTCACAAAGTATAGCGGGGGACTTTTGAAAAAGATAGGAAACAATAAACTCTTCTATCAAAAATATTAAGCTGAACACTTACATTTCAGCGCTGCATATGGCCTTTCGATAATTTTCCTGCCGTTTGTCTTGTAATTACTTAATTAAAACGTAGATTTTTTTATCAGACGTTACTCAATGTTTACGACATGGTTGTGGTTGACATATGTTTACGACATGTTTACATATGTCAAATATCCAGCTGAACACCTTTAATTCAGTTCTACATATAGCCTTTCGATAAATTTCCTGCCGTTTGTCTTGTAATTCCTTATTTATTACGTAGATTTATATTTATCCGACGTTACTCAATGTTTACGACATGGTTGTGCATGTTGACATATGTTTATGACATGTTTACATATGTCAAATATCCAGCTGAACACCTACAATTTAGTTCTACATATAGCCTTTCGATAAATTTCCTGCCGTTTGTCTTGTAAATCCTTAATTATAAAGTAGATTTTTGAAGTAACATTGTGAATATTCGTCACCCCCCTTTTCTGGGACTTCATCAGACGTTACTAAATGTTTACGACATTGTTGTGGTTTGTTGAAACAATTGTCATATACACTATGGAACATCGAGGTAATGACAATAGGATCATTGGCCAGCTAATAAATATGGTGAATTACCAGTAAAAACGTTTGCAAGATAGATTAGTTAGGTGTGGTAAAAACTAACTTAATGAATCATTCACTTATTTTATATTGGCATGAATGATTCGATTCTTTCCTGAAGTGCGGGTAAGGACACTGAAAGTAAAACAAAATCACCAAAAGCATTTCCTTTTTGGAAATTTGTAAGGACATGGGAACACTGAACTATATTTTTAAACAGTTATGATTTTA
The DNA here is from genome assembly GCA_026874595.1 of Sipunculus nudus. Taxonomy (NCBI): domain Eukaryota; kingdom Metazoa; phylum Annelida; class Sipuncula; order Golfingiida; family Sipunculidae; genus Sipunculus; species Sipunculus nudus. Next base: position 32,194,157 of record CM049312.1, read on the forward strand.
TCTATCCGCCTTTACATGGCTAACCCGTTGGCAAGCCGACTTCAAATCGAAACACCGGATCTTCGTATTCGGCGAGAAAATCTCTTAGGACTGGGTTTATGAAAGAATGGCCACATGCATTAGGCCAATTTCATTCGCTATCCTCCAATAAAGGTAACGAATGAAATGATTGGATACTTATTCGGCAAAAACGTACTCCCAACATTAAAAACACCTGAAGACTATGAAGCACATATGGTGAATATTAGGATAATATATATATATATATATATATATATATATATATATATATATATATATATATATATATATATATATATATATATATATAAATATATATATATATATATATATATATATATATATATATATATATATATACAACAGTCTTATTCAATCAGACATTACAAAAAACAAGCTTCGCTGCTTTTGGTCTTTCTCTGCCCTGACATGTTAATGGCGATCTGATCCGTGCTTGAGCAAGATTTTTTTTTACATTAAACCTAATAATATACTTTTGGTATAACGAGTGCATGACTAAAGAACATATAAAAACGTTACACGTCATTCATGTTCAAATAACAGGGATATTATGCTGGCGGCACTCGATGTGAACTTCGGATACATTTCACAAACTGAGAACAGCATGCCAAAAATAAATAATAATAACCTTAAGTCGTTAACATAAGGATACAGTACTGTATGACCTTACAACCAAATTCAGAAAGCAAATAGATGCATGTCAAACCTCCTGTTTGTTTCAAAACGTGCTCCAACTAGCATATACATATATACTGTGGCTGGTTTCTGCTTGTCTCTATATATTCCGTAATGACAGGCGGTCTTGTATACAATTTAGAAATGAGACTGCCCAATATTTCATCGTATAAAAAAGTAAAAAAACTAGACATTTAGCTCCCTATCTCTTCCAAGTTTCGACTTCTGTGTGGGATTTTGTCAAATTTGTTCGAATGCTATAATTATGTTCCTTTAACGAATGTTAAAAACGAGGCTGAATAGAGCACAATATTTAAATCAAGACAATCCCTCTCTTGATTCCGTTTCCTACAGAACTCCATTTTAAACGTGTGTATATACAGGCTACCATATATTTCTGACGAACACTGCTTAAAGTGATAATATAGTCTATGTACATGATTTGTCTGAACATTCATTTTCAGCGCAGACAGTTTATTTAGAATCAGATATCTGTCTCACGTTGTATTTAGGTATTATAAATGTTTTAAAATTACAACATCGATCAAATGACAGTAAATGTCTCCGTTACCATCTACACTGTTCAGAATATACTTCTCATAGTAAAAGTTTGAACTAGTTAAATACGGGAAAAAAATCCGAAAATTGATTAAATCTAATTTAATTAAGTACATCTTATCCATTAAACCTTTTACATATACCCATTAGTGCTCGCACCTTAATACACATGATTTGAAATCTTTAACAGAACCATACTCCAGTGATTTAAGTCTAGTGTCTACTTTATAATGATAATAAAATAAATATCTATTTACGCTCATGGCGTGATTACGTTCATGTTTCTGCAAACAATGTGTGCAGCCAAACAGTTTGATTGTAATGGTTATATGATCGCACACCTGAGCAGTTGGCTTAATATGCCTGTAATGCCCTTTTTTCTTTGAGATAACAATAATTACTTTCTTTTATAATTACAACTCCTCCGTTTCAAAGCGATATATAACTCATTATCCGGCCGTGTTTGTCGTCTTCATCTGATGTGGCAGATCTACACGGCCAGCAGAAATACATAAAGGCACATCATTATTGGAGACAGGAAACTAGATCAAGATTTCTTGTATTGCTAATTATATATGTTCTTAGAAATGGAAAAAGTTATCAGATCCTGCTGTTTCTCATGACCCTTAGTCGCTGAGAATACACAGATTCACTCATCTGCGAAATAATGTTTACAATACACAGACTAGCACTCAGCCATTGCTGCCCATTCGTCAAACGTTTATATAATTGATGATGACATTAATATGCTACATATTCTCATATTGATTATATATAGAAAGCGAGAATATATGCTTTGGCCGATTCTAGCAAAAGCGCCACAAATAACCGGTTCATTTATGATTTAATATGCTATAAAACACGATATATTAAACCTTATTTTTTCAGTAATATATATGTAAAGCAAGAATATATGCTTTGGCCTATGAATCTGGAAACAGCGCCACATGTTACCACATTAATATGCCATAAAATACGATATATTAAACCTAAATGTATAATACAGATAATTCTTCTATCAGACGAACGCCCAGGTATAGGCATTACACATATCAATTGTATTTGGTCCATCAGATATAAATTAGAAATGTTTACAAAAATACCTCTTTGATTAAAAGAGTGTCAAAGGGGCACAGTTTTTCTCGTGATTCCTTTTATTTTCAAACATAAACGTCCCCACGTGGTTGAATATTCTCAGCCACAATTAGGGAGTCATAAATTATCTCCTTAAAATTAATAGTAATTCTGTTGAGAACATGTGTTAGACATCGTCTATATCTCAGAGTAGGACAAGTGTAATATGGTTTTATGATATTTATGGAGTAATACCCATACTCGGTTGAAGCAGCATTTAAATCAAACATATAGATGTATTTAATGTGATAACCCATCAGTGTTACATAAAAAATATCTTGTGTGTGAAGTTATTTCCTGACTTGTCCTTTTCTATGGAAGAGAGACCAATGTACATGCAGAGATGGGGGATAGCTTTGGACAGGAATTGCATGTACGGTAGCGGATCCAGAGGGATTCTTGACCACAACCCTCTTTTTTGTCATTTTTATGTGGTCTGGACCCCCTATCCGGACCTTCGGATGACTTTAAAAGTACGTAAACAGTTATGTGTATTATATCAAGCTCTTAGTTCATTTTGGCTGATACAGAAAGTTTCCCTGCAAACTCATCCCAGCAAACAGACCAGAGTTCCGATTTTGCACACGCACGACAACTCCGGACATTAAAGAAGAAGACACAGAGCTTACACCGGTTTGAAACTTGAAAAGTCTTGATTTATGATGTTTCGCGCTTCGGCCACCAGGTGGCGTGCGCTTTATGTTTAAGATTTGCGCCAGTGATCGAGCCCGAAACAAGCTTATTTCCTATCGTTTAAGCATACGGTTATAGAACGAAATATTGGCAGATAACATGACATTTCAATTACAACACACTACATTACATGTAATTATCAAACCTGTTAGGTGCTATGCCCTTTTAAGAGTTTCTCCTTTAAAAATATCTTGCATCCGCCCCTGCATCTGACCATCAAGAATGATGAAGCACATTTTCACCAACAAACCAGGTGAGCTACTAGAACTTGTAGCTGAAGAAAGTCAAGCCGAATGAACCCGAACTAAAATCACGATATACGTTAGTTAATATGATTTTTAATAAACCAAAGCCAATATTTATTGTATTTACTTCTTGGATTGTATATAAGATGGTAAGTTTGTTGTCAAGTAAATTTTCGTTTGTACCTATATTCTGAACTTCATTTTCTTTAAACACACTGATATGACTGTTTATTTTGTCGTAATCGTCCATATTGTTATAATTTTTAATATGTGTCTTTGTTTTTACATTCTACCTTTCAGGCAAACTCTGTTAATTATACAGAAAATACGTCATTTCTTATTTACATTAGGTTTCAGTATAAACATTGTTAACAACCTCGTCTATAGACATACCGCTAATGTATTTCGCTGAGTACTGCTAAGTTATACATGTTGAATTCGTGTCATAAATACAAATAATTGCGGCCCCTGCAAGAGTAATCTTGTTAAGTTTCAAAGGAAATCTAGTGAAGCAAATATCAACGCACCTCTTATAAAAAGGTATTTGTCTATGACTCTGACGAAAAGGCCAATTGAGCCGTAGGGCTATAATACTGTACCACCAATGAGTCTCATTTTACCGAATATAAGTGTGTACAGTCATGTGTAGTGAACCGAAACCTTACCAGGACACTATAGAGTTATGCGTTGAATATATTCTTATACAGGTCCTTTTCCTGATATATATTTCTATATATTTACAGATTGTGTATTTACACACAAAATTAATTTTTGTATTTGAAAATATCGGTATCTTATGGGTTCTGGTGTTTTTTTTTTCTTTTACACTGAGCTACAGAATGTCTACATATTATTACCTTAATTCATAAAGCGAGACGTACCGTAAAACCTTGCACTGAGATACAACTGAAGTATAAACTTCATAAATTCATATATTGAGTTAATAAAAGAAGATCTGTCAGTTCAAAAAGGGTTCAACTTTAGTAGCAAGGAATCAACGTTCTTGCTAAGCTATTCATTGCAAAAAAAAAATTTACCTGACTGAATAAAAATAAATTAAGTTGAACGATGATAACATCTCACCCATATGTACCCTCTTACTGTTCCTGCCATGAATCCTCATTCGCTAATTTTTGTATATAAAAAAATGTTAAGATAATAGAGGCAAAATAATTAATTTTTAAGATCATTTTAGTAAACCAAAAAAATCGTAGTAGTCACAACATATGGAATCATATATATCATGATTTTCATTGCAGGACAACAGTTTGTAGACAATAAAAAAATAGAGGCACTCGAACAAAGGTTAGGTAAAGGAAGTTTAACATGTGGCGTTTTGACATACCAAGACACATGTATACAGACGTTATCAGCTGGACCTCCAGTTAAAAGCGCCAGCTGGCACGTTTCTCGCAACATATCATATATATATATATATATATATATATATATATATATATATATATATATATATATATATATATATATAAATAGCAACACGGAATAGCAACACTGATTGAAACAAAGTACGGCCGTACTGTTTGAATAGTCCCAACGTCATCTATAGTTGTACATTACTTAAGACAAATGCCTTTAAGTTGTTTTTCCCCGTTTGGCAGGGAAAAGAGAATCGTACAAATATACACAAAGTAAATGCGACATATCTGCGCTTATTTTCTATTCGCCTAACTTCTAAAGGTGACTTAAATGTTAAAAGATACATATAATAGTAAAAATCAGTTATCAGCCATCATATGCACTTTGATGTAAATATATGGTCCATACGATATGTACCTGTGTCATTACTGAAGGCGGCAAGATTTAACTCATTTTTTATCGGCAAGGCTCTAACCATGGCATAACATATATATTAGGTAGTTCACCATATCTCTTTTATGGCAAATTTTAGCTACATTGTTGGGAACGAACCAGATGTTATTCTTGCCTGAAACATGGACTGAACTTATCTGTCTCCGTTTAACTGCCAACCTAAGTAAGAGCTAAAGATTCGCCATATATGTTTGAATGTCTAACTGCAGATCTTAATATATGTCGCAATTACAAATACAATAAAATTCTCTCTACCTCTAATATAATTAAAATCAAATCCCATGTACTATTAGAAGACATAGGAAGTCCTTTTACCAGAACTAACTTGAGATATTAGAAAAATAATTAGTTGGGAATGTCCCTCAATCAGAAGAAAATAAAAACTTCTTTTTGAGAATACTCAGTTTGTTCTCAGTAACGATTGAAATTTAAGAAATACTCCAATTTTAATGACATTTGTCGGACGTGCCTTGCGTTCTCCCGACAGCCTCAACTCCCACCCTTCTGAGACCATCTATCTCATAACGAACAGCAGCTATCATCGCCAAAGTCTGCGGACATGTTGAACTTTGGATTTTATTGCAAACTTAAACTTTTTTCCAACCTGAGATTGTAGATTGGCAGGTATATAAGTCAGTTATACATACAGTGCATGAGGGGTGACCACCAATACCGACCGGCCGACTTTCGGGAAATGCTGTATCTTCCCCGAACATCGGAAAGTGTCACAACGGCGTAGCAAACATATAAATAAGTGGAGTCTATACATATTTGTAATTGTTCATGGACCGAATGTGCTGTTAACTTGAACTTAGACTTAGATTCAGAATTCATACACATTTTTTCTGTAGGAATTTAGCACAGTAAAAAATGACACCCGTGCAGCATGTTCACTTATCTCTTATGAAACAATGTCCGCCACGGCCCTAATGACAGTTTCTTATTTCCGATAGCTAGCGCTGCATCTAGTGGTGGACAGGGGTTGAGAACATGGCGGAAACAACGGGTGTGGGAAATTTGGAGAAATAATATGCAGTGCTTCAAAGGTGTTAGAGGAATTCGCTTCCCATTACACATAGAAAATCTCTAACTCTTGTATCATTTAAAACTAATTTAAAATCGAATATCTTTCGGCAAGCTTTTGGTAATTGAAATGCTTCATTTTTTTGTTTCTTGGGATAGGCACAGGGAGTATATTTCCATGAAATTGTATGTAGGTTTGTGTGCGTGTGGGAATTGCGCTGTGAGTCCGACCATCGGAGAATTGGCGCTATATAATTACTATATATTATTATTATTATAATTATTATTTTTATAATTTATTAAATAATCGCCCGATTCCGCACGAATGACGAAGACTGATAAAGATGATAATGACAGGTCATCGGAATGAAAACACCAGTTTTAAGGAGAATAGATGAAACCAGAGCTGAGAAACTGACAACCTTCCTGCCATCCGGTAATCTTAAAAAAAACCATAAAGGTGACGCCACCAGTCTTGGATAATTTATAAAACTAGTCATGATCAATAAACATATGACGTTTCAGAACACCAGATCAAACCACAACTGATAAAGTGACGACTTCCTGTAAATTGGCATTCTAAAATATAAGAAAAAAACTAGGAAATATGGAAAAAACAGTTGGCGTCATCAGATAAAACTAGTCTTGATCAATAAATATGAGATTTAGGGACATTAGATAAAACTACAGAAGAAAAACTGACACCTTGCTGTAATTTGACAGTCTAAAAATAAAGAGAAAGTTGTTTACTTTTATACGAAAGCCAAAACATTAATACTTTAAGACATATCTTGGAAAAAGCAGAAATAAGTAGGTCCTCTCAGGTGGCGCCACCTTCAGGTCAAAATCAAATTGCAGTCAAATGATCAATATTCCTGTGAAATTTGGTGCTGAAGATTGCAACAATTCCTAAGATATTTGGTAACACACACGACATACCAGAAAAGATCTTCTAGCAGCCTGATTTCTAAAACAATCCATCAAGCCTATCTTGAGATATCAGACCATTTGCATGTATTTTACGTTTTTGCTGGGCTGCTATAACACGCTGAATTACTCAGGGAATACAGGTCACACTGACCTTATTTCAGGTATGCAAAGAGATCGTTTTATAACCGCTGAGAAGTAAAGTTCCATGATCCTAGCCCTTACTGATACGTAAGGCTAAAAGAAGACCTTGGGACCAGGCAGAAGAACGATGGAAAAGGGAGATCGCTGCAGCTTACCAAGACTGAAAGTCAGCTGAGCTAAAAACATGCGGTCAGTTCTTAAAGTACGTTTCACAGTTTTTTTTCAAAGATCAGACTGGCCTATGGAGAAAGCTTCAAGTTGGGACTTGTGTTATTTTGCCCAGTTTAGAACTCCCGGGAAAAAATTGCCATAGATTCACCAGAGACTGAGGTCTCTTCGAAAAGTGATGAATGAATACTGAGCCGTAACGGCAAGCAATTAAAGAAAATCGTATCCTTCTGCATGGTGCTTGCTATGATGGTTTGGTTGTATGCGTCATTTTGAAGCTGGAGAAAAACCACAGGAATTAACAATAACAAATGACCAGGAATGCATTGTGAAGAGTTGAATGAGTTTACAGACATCGTCGGTAATGTCGGCCCAACCTATAACCTATATACATGGATAACGGGGCATATCATGACTCAGTTGTGTGGGACAGTTATAGCATCGACGGTCCTACTTACTAACGGACCGAATATCATTTCTTCCTTTCAGAATTTTATTATTCCAACCATCAATACCGTATGTTTACAAACCCAACCATATGGCGGAGGACATTTTTGCGGTTTTGTTATTATTACAAAGGAAATGCCTTACATATTTCATGCATTATATATTTGTTTCTTTGGATACTGTATGTTTTATAGATTATACGTAATATGTCATGCATGTCAATGCTGTGGTTAGCGGGAGCAAAGAGCAGGTTTATTTATCAAGCGCATGACTGGGTTCGATCGTCTCTCATGATTTTATAAACCTAATATATGAGCCATGAATCGTTGTGGGAATACATCCAATAGCAATTAACAAACTAGATATTTCTTGGCACCGCAGGTGCCATAGTATCCCCAGACAATTAACCCCCCCCCCTTTAAGAATAGCCCCCCCCCCCCATCTTCAGCAACAATTAATATCAGACCACACTCATAGAAAAGGTCACTCTCATAGAAAAGTTCATGACCCCAATTTCAATATACATCATCCCCTAACCCATGTCTATGTATATGTATGATATGAAAGAAATCTGTCCATTAGTTTTTGACTTATAATGCTCATAGTACTGTTAAGTGGCAATGATGGGGTTTAAACGGCACGAAAACAAGTAAAAGAATAACAGGTGGCGCTACCAGTTTCCGGTACATGACAACACTATCCAAGATCTTCGGTCAAGTTGATATTTTGACCAATCCATGCATCCTTTATTGAGATATTAATGATTTTGTGTAATTTTCACCTTATATGGCAATATTCAAGGTCAAGGCCACTCTGAAAGGAAAGGTCATGACCCAAATTTATATATACATCATCCCATTACCCATGTTTATGTATATGCATAATATAAAAGAAATCTGTTCATTAGTTTTTGACTTATAATGCTCACAGTACTGTTAAGTGGCAATGATGGGGTATTAAACGGCACGAAAACAATTAAAGAATAATAGGTGGCGCTACCAGTTTCCGGTACATGACAATACTATCCAAGATCTTCGGTCAAGTTGATTTTTTTACCAATCCATGCATCCCTTATTGAGATATTAAAGATTTTGTGTAATTTTAACCATATATGGCAATATTCAAGGTCATGACCCGAATTTAAATAAACATCATCCCATAACCTATATCTATGTACAGTGAACTCCCGCATGACGACCACCCGTTAACACGACCACCCAGCTAACACGAACACTTTTCTTGGTCCCAGAATTGTCTAATATAGATCATCATATAAAAAACTTCGGTAACACGACCACCCCGCTATCACGACCAACGACCGACTTTTTTGGTCCTGACCTTCAGATGAGCCCCCGTATCACGACCACTAGCCCATGGCGACCGCGGCCCGTGAAGCAGATGACACGCTCATCGCCCAGCCTGGACTTAGATAATAGCCCGTAATTAATTAGCCAGGCACGTGGGCAAGTTTTTTTTCAGCTACCAAGCATTGGTTAGGCTTTTTTATAATGCCGCCCCACCTGTTAGCCAAACTATACGCATCGATAGATATTGGAATCCATGGTCCGTTACATTGTTTGTTGAGTACGGCTGTTAGAATAGCGTTTAACATACTGATAAAAAAGGAGATTGACAAACATAACTGACACCACACGCATGAATTCCGGTAAGCAAAGTAAAACTGTGACAAATCCAGTTCAATGATCAAGCACAAACCATATGAATAACACTTCATTCTGTTCTCACTACGTGTTTGACATCAGACCATCTTCGTGTTAAGACCAATGCTGCGAGAATGACTACAATGCCAACTCATAAAAATCTAAAGAGCTCAGCCTCAAGGAGAAGATAGAACTCATCAAGACCGCCGAGACTCGGTACAATCAAAGAAAACTAGCCACTCAGTATGGGATTTTGAATTAAAACGAGACATCAACTTAACATTTACTTGAAATACCCTTATTATCGCCTGCGATATTATTAGCAGACTAATGTACAAGCATCCCGCTAACACGACCACTTTGCCTGGTCCCGCAGGTGTTCGCGTGAGCGGGGTGTTACTGTATATGCACAATATGAAAGAAATCTGTCCATTAGTTTTTGACTTATAATGCTCATAGTACTGTTAAGTGGCAATGATGGGGCTATTAAACGGCACGAAAACAAGTAAAAGAATAACAGGTGGCGCCACCTGTTTCCGGTACATGGCAATACTATTCAAGATCTTCGATCAAGTTTATTTTTTTTACCAATCCGTGCATCCAATATTGAGATATTAATGATTTTGTGTAATTTTCACCATATATGGCAATATTCAATGTCAAGGCCACTCTCGGAGGAAAGGTCATGACCCCAATTTAAATAAACATCATCCCGTAACCCATATCTATGTATATGCATAATATAAAAGAAATCTGTCCATTAGTTTTTGACTTATAATGCTCACACTACTGTCAAGTGGCAATTTTGGGGGTATTAAACGGCACGAAAACAAGTAAAGAATAATAGGTGGCGCCACCAGTTTCTGGAACATGATAACCCTATCCATTATCTTCCATCAACTTGATTTTTTCGGATCAATCCATGCAAGATTTCTTTAGATATTTAAGAATTTGTGTGATTTTCCTATTCAAGGTCAAGGACACTCTCCTAGTCAAGGTCCTGACCTCATTTTAAATAGGCGTCGTCCTCTCACCCATGTCTATACATATACATTGTACCAAGTTTGGTTAAGATCTGTGAAATATTTTTTAAGTTATCGCGCCAACAAGATTTATATGCGGCGGCGGCGACGGGACCGGTATGAAAACATAGTATCCCCCCGATTTTGTCTGGGGATACAAATATATATGTAAGTTTCCTATGAACAGTTCACGTGCATGAGATCACTTTGCAGGCTTCATTACTCTCGGATTAAAATGGCCCATAAGACTGTGCTGAGACGTTACCTGATACAGGTACACCTTGCTCATCTCGCTTCGTTGGACAAACATAAGGTATAAATAACCACACACGGGTCTTTATTACCCGTAATTAAAGGAATAATGAAATTGAAACAAGTGACCCATTGGTCATGACGCTCAGCTGGGTAACATGACATTTCAGTCAAACATTCACGACATGAATATATCATCTGAAAGCAAAGCTGAGATTGACTTTAGATATAATTTTGATCTTCTGACACCAAAGTCGACAGGGTTTATCCGTAAGTGATGGGCACACATATGTTAATCTAATCATTGTTTGTCTATACAGGTTGTACAAGAGAAGAATAAATCAAGGTCACCAGATTTCAAGCATCCCTGAGAACTTAATTGAAACATTTTGTCTCGATATTTAGGACAAAATATGATTCGACGTACACAAGAAATCCAAAACAGAAAGAGGAAGATGTATCATTCTCCTAATCTGACCTTGAAAATCAAGGTCAAGGTATCAAGTTTTAAACTCAAACGTGATCATGACAAACAAAAGTTGTGGAAAATCTGAGTGTGAAAAATGCTTTGACGTTCAATGTCAACATTTTTCGATCACATTTAAAACTTCGGTTAAAACAACTTGTGTAACAATTTGGAGAACAAAATATCAAGTTCTTCAAAATCCACAAAAAATTACGGTCGGCTGACTTGACCTTGAATAATAAGGTCAAGGTCACCAGTTTACAAGCTCCATCCTTGATTTTGGTAGAATTTGTGTTTAAAACTGAGGGGAAATATGCAGCACTTCCATAGTAATTGCGTTCTAAAATTCTATACTCTTAAGACTGATGACAGCGACAGACGATGGGACTGAAAAAGCAACTGCAGCAATTGCTGAAAGATGTTCAATAAACATACCAGGTTTCGGTACACTTGAAAATCCACAGTTGAGAAACAAATAGCATTTATGAATTTGACATTATTAATATTTAGTATAAAATGCTTTAAAAATATAATAAAATACAGGTGGCACCATCAGTCTTCAAAAACTGATAAAACTAGTCACAAAAAATAAAAATAAAAAGGTTTCATGACATTAGATGAACCGGAGCTTAGAAACTGATTGATTGCTTTCATTTGCTAGACTCGAAAATAGAAAAGAAAATGTGTAAAATTTGAAAAAATATACAGGTGGCCCTACCATGCAGTCTTGAAACTGGTGAAACTGTAAATGATCAATATTAGCAAAGCAAGAATCATGGCAATCAACGCATTAATTATTGAGATACTGGTGTTTTTGTATCAGTTTTCAATTATTGTGGGGTTCACTGAGAAGCCCCGTAACTCGGATATTATAGGTCGCAGTGACCTAATTTTAGGTATCCAAAGAGATTTTATAGGCCTCCACGGATATTCAGTAAGAGATGTCTAGCTCTAGTGGTTACGATTTCGGCCAGACGGAAGGATGGAAGGACAACGGACAATGGGTCAGCGCAATAGCTCAGAAGGACTGGAAGTCAGCTGAGCTAAAAAATTGTGATTGCTAAATTACAATAAACTTTACTCGTATTGTCAATGTGCAGTTCGGCTCTGGTGCAATCAGCTTCGTGCAAAGATGAGGTCAGATTTCGGCAAATGGAATATTTGCCAACAAAAACTTTCTTTAAGCAATGATGCTTTACATTGGGGAATGTACAAATCGCAAAGTTTAACCAAGATGAATATTATTGTGTAATTATTATTTTTATTTGTTACACCTAAGTTATATAATAACATGCTGTTTACAGTGTGAAAACTTAAAAAAATTGATAGCTGTTCGACCTCATGAATATCATTGCTGGTTGGAAATCTTCAAATACTCTATAGATGAATCTAGAAGGGTCACACACCGGGCGCTGCGACCAAATATTTAGCTTTTGAAGTGCTTGTACGAGTTTGTACATGTATGGTTAATTGTCCCGCGCGATAAGCTCCATTTATTACCTGTCAGTGCCACTAGGCCCCGGAATTTGGAACCATTTTATCTTTAATGAATTGATATATACGTAGACGATGTGTTTTGTAGTTGATTCAACTGCCTTTCCCGTCTGCTGTCAAGTGATGTGTTGCCCGCTTCTTAGATACGGCATAATGCAATCAATTAAACATTACTAACAGTGTTTACTCATACTCTCTCAAACTGAGCTCAGCCGAAATAAGTGTGACCTCGTTGAAATATCAAAATGCATTTGCACTAATGAAAACAGTACGGCGGTAACGCGGACAACGAGGTCGTCATATAAAGTACAGTCGCATGATGAAATAGTAAATGTTCTATTTATATGAAGTCGTGTATATTTAAAACACATGCACATACGTACACACTAACACATGTGAAGGTATATATACATACAGTGCTTTTTAAGTGTCACATGTTGCTTATGCATCTCACGTTTTCCGCTCGGGAGGTTATTTATAACAGAGTGTATTCAAATACGAGGAACAATTATCATAGGGTTTATGGACGGGCGTGTCCAACCTGTGTGTGTGTTTAGTGTAGTTGATCAAACAATCTGTTTGACTGGAGTGTTTAGCCAGGTCGGTATTTGCCTACTCATAAAAGCATTGGTATACACACCCTCGAGGGTGAAATATTTGCATTTGATTATCCCTCCATGCTTGTATAGTAACGTCCGTTAAAGGCGATATCATGCAGCATCCGTTTCAATATACATGTATTTTATTTTGTGTATACCAAACAGCTTAAAAAAAATGCCCCAGACACAGTTCCTTAAAGCATACCGGATAGGCCTTATGCTCTTTTGCCGATAACCCTTCTGTCCAGAACGCTGTTTTAGAGATCGGGATAGTTTTCATTCCTCTGTCTCTTACGAGAACTTGTAGGTATATCTGATAATCAACTGTGATAAAAAACGTGTATGTATAATCAAGTTAGCATATCGGTACAATATTAAAAAATGAGTTTGTTTTACATTAATATCTTTGCGTAAGGATGCAGTCTTAATATTTAATATCACGGTTTCATGATCAGGTTATACAGTATAATACTATATGAATGCATGGGCTGATGTCATTTCCTGGAGTGTCTGTTTTAAAACGTGTTCGTTTAATGTAGAATAATGCATTTGAATGTCTATGGGCTTATGTGTGAGTGTAAATTGTATTCTATGTGCTGATGATATATATTCATTATTCTTATTTGATATATATGCTATTTTTGCAATAGCGTTCGATATGGTTAACCAGCTCATTTGAATGTAGGGCTGTATCTTTTTGTAAGCGTGTCTATTTTATTGTATGTGCTTTGATATGTTCATTGTGTTTGTATATATATATATATATATATATATATATATATATTATGTAATTACTGATGTAATGACGTCTTATTATCTTTATGTTTTTGTAAGTCTGCGGCACGTGTGTTTGCGTGTGCCTTCGATAAAGTTGACCGGATCCTGCACGGATTTTTCACGTGACACCATGTTTTCTCAGACCGGTTATCTTGCACAAGAATCACAGTATGGTGTTTTGTAAGAGCTATATACAAAGCCCTATTGTATTTTATCTGCGAGTTTATCTTAAGATCCTGTTGCTCTTCTTGCTTGTGGTTATCGTTTGCGGATATAAAAGTGCACATGTGATCCCGTTTCATATCGCTCCGCACCTGGTACTCGACTGTACGGTAAACAAATCAACATGGCCGGACTTATCTGCTAAATATATCCGGTCGACGTGTTTGGCAGATTATTGTAGCCATGTGATAACGAAATGGTCTGCTCTCATAAATAAAAGCACATGTTAAAGGCAGGCAGCTTTATTTAGGTAGTATAAATTTATTACAGTGTGCAATAAATTACAGTAAACGGATTATCATTTCCTTGAGACGAAACCCGCTGAGCATTCCTAGTGCGTTATATCATATTTCCTTTCTATCCTGTGCTGTTACATTAGCTAATATGCCTCAGTTTCTAGTTAGGTAGTTTATTGGGGGCAGACTAAATATATTTTGGTGGAGTTTCGACTATGCTCAACTCATTTTACTTCAAATATAAAAACCAAGGAAAGCCATTTTGTGTTTGAACATGTACTTATCCCTCATATCTGCTCATCAGGTTGAGGTATTCTGGCAAGAGTATAGTAACACATTACACGTTTGTGTCCTGCTGCTTGAAATACGTATAAACCGATTCGGGGAGTATATCCATAAATGCCACTGTTTAGAGCTGTTTGTTGGTGTCAGACTGAATGTACTGCCTTTTTCTGCTTGAGTGCATAAACAGATTTTGTATTATTCTCGATTATCGCCCACTTATCTGATATATCCACCAAAATTGGTGCAAATTCGAATTCGAAGGAAAAAGAAAAAAATGTCATCCCACCATGTGTCTCTCATTTACTTGCACGTGCGTTTCGCTTAAAATTAACCGTGGGTCTCACTCACCTGTGTGTCTCACTTACCTGTGTCTCACTCGACCGTGTGTCACACTTACGATGCGCGATAATCGGGCTAAGTAGCCACGGTCTAGTGGTCGGCCGACGGTCATTGTAACGGACATTCCTGGATCCTGATCATTGGCGGGATTTACACCAAAATTTAATTGCTTGTTTATTGGACATACCCGAAATTTCTTGAAAATTTCACGTAATTCAGTTCATGACTGCGAAAATTATGTTCCGAACAAACACACATATACAAGAACAGGGGTGAACGCATATCCTCCTTGCCGGGGCAATTAGAATGTTAATTAAGGCCAGTAAGTATAATAGCAGGTATCAACCGACCAGAACAATTGGCAACGGTCAGTCGAGCTAGCAGGACAAACGAACTCGCTGTTTTGCAATCGCCAAGCTATCAGAAAGGCTAATCCACAACCTTGACAATTAGGTCAAAGTCATAAAAAAATAATAAGTTAAATACGTCATTTGTGACTTTTACGTTGAGTAAAAGGTCAGTTTCCAAAAATAAGTCGGACTGAAGAGCTAGCGTTGACACGGAGTTTTAGGAAAAAGAAGAAAACCAAGAGAGACCTAAAATTCCTTCGAGTATTATTTAATAGTAATTAAAATAATCAACCCGAGAAACGACATTAATCTTTTTTTAATTGCAATAATAATAATAATAATAACAATAATAATTCTTGGAAGTGTTACTGAAGATGCATCCTTTCCCTGTACTGAAGAAAGTGCTATTAATTTTTTTTTTTCAGATGGTAGGCTAGTGGGATATTCCAATTATCTGAAATTAGTCAGGTTCATTGTGTTTATATTGAACAGCTGAGGTGAATGTAAAACTATTAATTTAAGCATTTTCATTTCAGAGAGAACATTGACTCTGAAAGACAGGCAAAGTTTTAACAAATTGATCAATAAACTAGATTTGTGTTTTAATGAATCTTTTGAATTAAAATTAATTGAGAAAAGTAAATTTCCTCAAGACAACACCGGTGACATACTAATATTAAGGTTTACGATTTTTACAATATATATTTAATTAATTTTTGAGTACTCGAGCAGTCCGTCATTGTGTGGGTGCTTCGTCTCTGTTTATAGGAAATATTGGCGGTTATAACAACGCATTACATTGTTAAAACAGTTTTATTAATTTCGATATTGTCCGAATTCTAGAATACCCGGATGTAATGGCACACAGCGTTTCATGGACAGGTTTTGCCAAAAAGCTGAACTCTCCGCCACTCGAAAGATTGATCAGTCAAGCGCATGGAGCACATCCGGTTTGACTAATTACCCACTCAAATATTACCACATTATGCGCCAAGCTGATCGGACATGAGTCTTTCTCATATATGTAGGAATTTTTTCTCCTGATTATTTATGAGAGCTGGTCGATGTTTATGTTCAGATTTTTTAATATTATATTTATTTTATTTGCATACTATTGCCTATATCCAACCTATTTGAGTTCTCTTTCTCTCTGTCTCTCTCTCTCTCTCTGTCTGTCTCTCTCTCTCTCTCTCTCTCTCTCTCTATATATATATATATATATATATATATACCAGTATCGTATATATAGTTAATATGTGTGGTTGTTTGCCATCAATATTGGATCATGTGATTTCAAAGAGCATCTAACTGCAGTTCATACAGCACGCTCGATACACAGAACTTTATTACACAATATTTCGAAATCCCTGTTTCTTTTTGGTCCATCTTCTTGGTTCGGCAATGAAGTAATAGTAGAACCAATAGTTATAGGATAACAATTAGTTTTTGCTTTCGAAGTGTCGTAGATAAAGCGCTGGGTAAACAGCGTAATGGATAGGTTTTCATATACAACATATTGCCTCGGGAGAAAAATAAAAAAAACTTGGAAGTATTTCAATGTTTTTTTTCGACATAAATATACCAAAGGATCGATATTCCAATCACACTTGAGAGTGGAACAATCGGTTATAATTTTAAAAACATGCTTATAATTTTAATAAGCTTTTTGAAACAAGATAAACATTAGATGACCTTCACTGTTAAAAATTGCACGTAAAATAACGGTGCTTTGCACTGGCAGCAAAGTTGACAGTGCAATGCACCGTTATTTTACGTGCAAAGAAATAACGCAGTGCGTTAAATAACGTCGCATTGCACCGTAATTTTACAGCGCTTTGGGACGTAAATAAACGGTGCTAAGCCATGGGAAATAACGGGCATCTGTTATTTTACGGGACAATATGCCGTTATTTTACAGTGCTAAGAGACGTGAATCAACCGTGATTTAAACTGGAATCTTGGCATTGCACCGTTATTTCACGGTGCTTTGATATGTAGAATAACAAAACATTGTTATTTTATGAAAAATAACAATGCTTTGCACTTGGATCTATACACTGTTACAGGCTTCCATACTCTTTCTCAAAAAGCTACTGTCTTGCCACTCCGGACGAACTCTTTATTTGTATCTGTGTACTTCAGGTTTCTCATAACTTGTTTTTTAGATTTTACCAGTAAAATATTACTAACGAAGTCAGACCTCCTTATGATGATAGAGTTGTACCTTTCAATTTGACAGTCAAGTGTCCCGAAAATCAAATCAGGATATCTACAGAGGGAAATGCATCTTGGATAATTTGGGAAATGGCATTAAAAAATGCATGCTCACACATAATATCACACCACTTCTTTATTGGATGAAATATTCAACAGATCATCAACATGTACAACACGTGTACTTAATGTATATAATTATTCAGATTATACTGATCTTCCAAAAGGCATCATTAGGAAGCAAGCATATTTAAACATTTTGACCACACTGCATGGCAGTTAAATCGTCTCCAACTAAACATATCAAATTTGTTAATAAGTGCAATATTATTATGATTACGTTTATGAATGGTGTGTGTGATTTCATTAAAGTTGCTGATCATGTTAACAATGGGGCCCAAATCTATATATAATGCATCTTTGAACAATAGAAAAAAGTGCATCAATAAGTTTATAGTGTTGTAAATTAATGGTATCTTTAAAGTAAAAGATGGTCAGAACACAAGTCAAACAATTAAAATGGATTTAACTTATATGTCACCGAATCTTTCTACAGTAAAGGCATATATTTTGTGAGAAGCTTTCGATAATTAATTCCAAAAAATAGGTCCTTGGTAAATAAATAAAATTTTTCATCAATTAAATTCGAACTGGAGGGAGTTGAAGAAAATACCTACATTGTAACAAGGGTGCAAATGTGAACTTTTTCCAGAAAAATAATAAGATAATTACCTGATTTAATTAAGGTACTTAAACACAGAAATATTAAAAGTGAAATAGTCATTAACAGATATTTTCTATATTGTTGAATATATTATAGAGGAAAATGTAGCATTAAAACATTAAATCTGACCAACCAGCTCTATTGACAGTGGGAGGACAGTTAGAGGTGCATGTAATGACCACAAAATCAAGAAACCTGTAGGTTTTTATAGTCCCTTAGGATACTCCAAGGTAAACATCCAAAATGACGCATAGCAAATTAAGCCTCCAGTGGAAGTGGAAATAACTTGCATGGGTTGACAGTTTCTGGCCATCCACCATATGTTACAGTGATGTAACAGTCCCCTTCTTGAACAATCACAGGTGTTGGAGATTTCACTTTCTGCATACAAAATAATAAACAGAAAAGAAAGATTCTAAGAAACATGACAGAAATATGCAAGAATATAGTTCAGTGCAATTATCCGTTTACTTTTTATATTTATTTTAGATTTTTTTTTCAAAGTCTGAAAAGTTTTCTTATGGTCAATGGGAACCTTTAGAACTGAAAATAATTATACATTATTATATCAAATATATCTTTACATTTACACTACAGACATTAACTGGCCAAGATTTTGTTCTATCTCCAAAAAAATTAACAATTACAACATTTTTTTCTTAATATAAGTATGTATTTACTTTAAAAAAAAAGATTAAACTATATTTAATACTTGCTGAATATAATCACACAAGCATAATAGTTTTGAAAGAATTACCTCTCCTCCATCTACAATCCCCTATTAACCTTGCATTTTCCAAACAGTGAAGGCAGTATCCTGTAGGCAAATAGGAGCTTTGCTTCTGCAAATTTACAGACAATGCAGGTGAATGTATATATATATATATATTCCTAAATATTGACAGAGTAAATTATGCCTAGCATGTTCATCACACTGAAAGGTCAAAACAACACTTGTTAAAACTTATTCACTGCATAAGGATAACATTTATACTGTTTCCTGTTAAGTGCCCATCTTTCTAAAATCTATGAGAGAGTTGAATATTTCATTGGGATAAAGAGGCTTCTTTTGAATGTGCATACCTGATCGTTTATGAAAGTTTATGAAAAAAAAAATACATGATTTAATGATTTAATTATGAAATGTCCATTTCCAGAACGATTACTACAGATAATAGACCTGACAATATGTTTTAAAGGCATAAATGAAAGTCTATGTGTAAATATGAAGTAATTAACAGTAAGGCTATGGACCTGGATTTATTTATTGTAACTGTAAATAGTAAATATTATGAATATTTGATAACCAGAATATCTGCAGTGTTTTATAGGGGGTAAACATGTTCCAAACTGCATAAAATTAAAAAATAGCCAATAATCAGCAGGTTTGACAAATGACACTGTAAGGTTAGAGATGGTCAGGTTAGCGTGGCTCAGCACCATCATACAGCCAGCTAAAAAGTTTATTAGAATATATATGAATGGAGAGAATGAGAAACAGGCCGGGGAATTTAGGTCATCATCACTGCTAATGTTCAATATGTTAGATACTTGTTTCACAGATTATTAAACTCATCAGCTTAATCAAATTGTCATGGTGTTTACAAAAGAAAATATGATCAAAGTCAAACTACCTTGGTGTACATTTTCCACAATGTTCTCTGCTAGGAATTTACTGCTTGCCAGGATAGTTGTGCACCTTGCACATCTTGCATTTGTACTTTGTTCACAGTTCTAAGTTTGGTAAGGCGTGGAACATTTTCTCCTTCTTTCCTCTAATCATTGATCCATGTATAACTCTCTGAACCCCTCCACAAGTAGAACAAATTCTAGGAGTACATAAAAACAGAACTGATAAACCTGTAACCAACGAAAGACAGTCTCAGCACCAGGCATATTATTTACAAAGTAAGTTCATGTATATAAATTAATAAACAAAAGTGCTACATTGCATATAAAAATGGTAAATATTGGATCAACAAATATTTTACTCAGTGTATAAACTGGAAGGTGCAAAAACAGCATCATATGTGTATGAGGATTTATAAAAAGGGAGCAATATATATGCAGTACAGCCTTTATATTACAAAATGATGTAACATTTGTAATTGCATTTACATAAATTAGCTATTATAATATAACAAGGGCTACAAGCATAATGCAAACCTGTGTAATCCTTCTGGGTTCCCTGATGATATACTTGACTATTATTTGAAAAGTTATTATTTTATAAGGTGTGACAAGTACATGTATAAAGCAGGTACTACCAATTTTGAGTCTTAGTACAAGTATAAATGCGCTCAGTCTGATAAAATCATGCATACTGATGGATGAGATGGATGAGATGTGGTATACCCCACACACCTATATAGGGCCTATATGTGAGTGAGGGGGTGTCAAAAAAACCCATCCCATCCACATTATGAATGGAAATTGTACCCCTGTACAGCAGAGTTGGGGGGGGGGGGGGGGGGGTCTCTGGCAAATTTCCAGTTGAGCAAACCTGGACATTAGCAGGGGGCGTCAATATAGGGGGGGATGGGGGGTATATATACCCCCTACTTTTTGGCAAGGGGGGGATAGCCAATGTAATCATCCCCCCCCCCCCACTTTCAGAGAATAATATTATATTATTACAGATGAAACATATTAATAAACAGAATTAAAAACTTTGAATCCATATACAAAAAATGTTATATCTAAACCTTGCTCAGAATTCACAAAATAACTTATTTTTATTATAATATTATAATTATTTGAAATATAATATAGTATATATATATAAGTATATATCAATAAATATATATATAATAATTGTATATATAAATATATATAAATATATATATATATATATATTTGAATATGTCACTCAGAGATGCTGAAAAAGTAATATATTGTGTGTGTGTGTATATATATATATATATACACAAAGTCATCCCCCCCCCCCCCCCACCCTGGAAGAAAAACTGACGCCACTGGACATTAGAGATGGTGTCACTAGGCCTTGCTAGAACAATTTTTTTTAAGGGGGGGGGGGGATCAATGAGATATGTTTTCCAACAAAAGTTCAATAACAACTTTAGTACTGGTATCAGTGAACGACACAGACAGAGGTGGTGTCTTCCCTGTAGCTCAAATGACTTACAGTCAGCTGAGCTAAAAAGGCAGTATATTATTATGTGATATTTAAACTTACATAATACCTATTCTTAAGAAATGGGAAGGTTGCATTGATGGTATCTAAATCTTCTTTGAATTTGCCACACTGATGGAATTGCTTGCCCATTTTCTGAAAACATAAACAGTATTTGGCTGTGCCTTAGCAGCCTTAATCTTCAGTCTCTCTCTCTCTATTTATATATATCTCAAAATGACTGGCTAAAAGGTTAGCACTTTGGCTAGCATGTTATTTTTTTTTTCTAAAACATGTTATGTAATTTCAAACATAGTGTTTATATAGGGGGGGGGTTAGGCTCTAGGATATTGTATGAACAAAGCTGTTAATTATTTGTTTGGTCTGTGTTAACTCTGTTAAAGCATCTGTTAAAAAGATTTAAAAAAAAAAAAATAAAGGTACTTTGATACCTTAATTTCTCTGGTTGACATGTAAGCGGGAAAACCTTATTCAAGGCCTCATTTAAAATCTAGTAAATAAATAATTCAAAACTGTTTTCAGTGGTGCCTTTACCGATATTTCACCTTAAAGGGATATATATATATATATAATATGTATATATATATATATATATAATATATATATATATATATATATATATATATATATATGACATGAATAATTATACTATTCATGCATGATATACATCCAGACATGGCCAGGTGTGTCTTTTTAAGTGGGGGGGGTCGCTTCCTTTTTCCTAATTGGCAATTCCCTGAAACTAATAAAGGCTTAATCATCAATGATTAACATTGGCATCAATGAAGGGAATGGGGGTTATATATCCTCTCCCCCCCCCCCCCATTTTTTAACAAGGGGGGATTGGTCAATATAATCATCCTCCACGCTGACATTGAGCAAGTAACAATTAATTTTATATATTGGACATGTAATATATTAATAATAAGAAAACTTTCTTATTATTTCCATTTCTGAGTTGACTGAGTTATATGGTTATCTAATAATCTAAACATGGTTTAGAGTTGACATATATTGCAAACATAAAACCTTATTTTTCTAAAAACCTCAGTTAAATCATATAAATTATAAACATCACACAAATGTTTCACATTATAAAAGGAGTATATATATATATAATATTTGTATATATATATATATATATATATATATATATATATATATATATATATATGCATGTATGTGTCAAAGATTGTGTGGATTTCCAACTCAATCACTCTTCTACCCCTGCAAGTGAGTCTCCCGAGTCCCTCCCCCATCCCCCTGGCCCCCCCTCCCCCCCGCCCCCGGCCCAAAAAAAACCTGAAGCAACACATGAATCGGACTGGGTTCGTACCACTATACAATTACCAACGTGAACTATTACACAGTATCAAAATAACAAGTAACACAGTGAACAGATTTATGCCTACATATTAAAGAAAAACATTTTACCAATGAAGATGCTGGGTAACTTCTGTGACTTTCAGCAGCCAGCAGACGGACATAAATGGCTTCTCTTCCCGCCGTGGAGTCAAAAGATCCAGGATGTTGACGTCATGAGTGGCCCCGCTGATCACATGACGCGGTTTATTTCATCTGTGCCGTCTGCTTTACACACGTGTCACACAATTTTCACAGACGCTCGACATATTTACGTTGCATTTGCGCGTTATTCAAGACACAGGAGCGTCTACATTGCAAAGCGCCGTAAATTTACAGTCTTATGCGCCGTTATTTTACGGCAATTTTTAACAGTGTTTGTACCCGTGTACCAGGCATAACATTCAGATATGTCATGAAGTTTCGAGTTTAATGTTTCAGCTTGAAATAATCAAAAGTGCTAAGGGATAGAGCTGATTTTCGTTTAGCATCTTGATGAGTAAAGCTTTTTCTGTCACGGGCACCGACATAGACTTCTTTGCACCCTGACAGGTTGACTAATTTGATTTTATATTTTGACTTCAAAATATTTTGGTGCCGAGAGATACATCTTCCGTGATAGAGTCTAGAAAAGATTGATATAGATATCTCCATGGAACTTAGACAAAACCTTCAATCTACAAATAAATTAAAATGAAATTCAGTGCTCGGAATTACGCAATACAGACTTAACAGAATCCGCTTCATATTTCAACATCGGCTTCTGACGTCTAGTGATAGTGCACAGGACTTAAAGCCGGGAGGTCGTGAGTTCAAATTTCAGCCGAGGATGGGTGAGATTTTTCACGGTCGGACCCCACCAAATGTAAGAGCTGTACAGGCTTATCGGGAAGGCTGTGACCAACAGCCGTGTATCATTCAAAAACGAATTCATTTGAGGGGTTTATCCGTCCTATGACCCGCAGGAGCGGTAAACACAGGGTGACACTAGGGTAGAAAGTAATATGACGGCCCGTCACGTCGTCATAAACCGAAATGACAATCTGTATAGATATACATACTTCAATTAAGCATTAAACAACAAAATGAAGGCGGAAACCTCCACAAAAAAATATACGTATTAAATAGACAGGTCCGGCGGCCTTTACTGTGTACACATATTTCAGCCAATGTATACACAATCCATAATTGATAAATGCAAAAGCGGAATAATAATCTCTGTTTAGATAAGGCACGTCATAACTCGTGATTCTCTAAACCCTCTGAAGAAGGTTGGCCCATTATTATTAAGAGCAGCCCGTGTTGCCAGGCAACAGCACACGTGCTTGGTTGACTTAATGCCTGTTTTTATGATCGTTCACCCACAGGGGCTCTCACGAGTCAACAATAAATATTTTATGTGTTGTTTAGTATTTCGTTTTCGCTCAGCTGCGGGACTCCCGGCTCGATGGCTACCCTACGTACAAGTACAGACTAGTATTTCATTTATTCTCTGCGTGAGGCACGACTTAATCGTGCTGCAAACTTTATACAATCAGTTTGCGCATGTAAATGCCAATGCCTTGTGTCTGACATGGTAGTGTCCTATAGTACAACATTTGTCCGATGAATAAATTATAGAAAAGGTGATTCATTACTTTTTTACCTATCGTTCAGCTGTTGAGGTTGGTAGGTGGCGCTTTACCACAAGGGCTTCCATAAATGGAATTTAAACCTCAGTATTTTTTCCAGCTATACACGTGGCTGTGGAATCAGTCGAGTTAACAGTATAGATAACAAGATGATGAACGTTTTACAAGGCATACGGCTTACATTAGCTTTAAACACGCGAATGCCCAGCATAAATCTGAGATGTGCTCAGCCAGAACCCTGTTTTGACGTCCCGCACCGTTCACTTTCATGCTCCGTCACCGCGGTCGTAAATTGCTATAGTTTCATTTTTTCCTGCCTTTTGGTGATGACAGTGAGCCACATGAAACCCATTATCCTCTTTCTCTGCCACGTGATATACATTTTACACATCTGCAATGTGCATTTTTTTCTTATAGAATGAATACGTGTCCTTTTAAAAAATTGTTAAAAATCGACGATATTCGTTAGCTTTTTTCATAACTTTGTTAGCTTCTGTAGAGATGAGTAAGATATGATGATTAGTTTTCCTTAAATGTTATATAAGTGTGTCTTAATATATATAGATTTATATATAAATATGTGCCATATATATGGCAATGACAGAAAGGACTTGCTTTCTTACGTTCATATTGGGGCATCCATGTTAATCTCATAAATCATTGATGGACCTTTTCTAACAAGATTGATGCGTGAAACATCACAGTACACGGATGCCCTGGAAATTTAATAACATAAAACAAAAGCGTGTGATTCCCTGAAAAAGTAGTCCCACTGACTAAGATGAAGGAATTTAACAGATACGTTATGATACATTAATCAGGTCTATGTCTATGGGCCAGTTCTTTCAGGGATACGGTCATTCCATTAATGTTGACTATGTAACAGACTGGTGCCCAGCACTATTTGTGTCCACACGGCCTCAGCCATTCATATCAGCACAGCGGGGCAACAATAACACTGGCTAACAGTTTAGAACCAACCAAACAAGGCATCCTAGTAAGACTGGGTATAGTTAAGCTTTGTCCAACTTAGAAAGCGGCTGGCACAAGATTATGACGGTTATTGCCCTATGAAATACAATGAAGAAAAAGATGATGAAAAATCCTTGGTGAAACAGATAGATTTTTTTTTCTAATTCAGGAAAAGCGAAACATTCTACGCTGAATGAGATTGTAACTTCTTCTATTATCGTCCACGTCTCTCTTTGGATCTTGTTAGGTTTTCACAGTTCTTTGCCCCAGGTATTCCAACCACCTTTGGTTTATGTTCTGAAACCCTTGTGATTGCCCAGCCCAGGTTAAGATTGGAAGACATTTTGGAAAACACAAATTGTAATATTTTTTTAAGTGAAACATTTTCTTTTAAAAGTTTTCAATGTGCATATCCAGTGCATATTTCCAATATATTATATATATTTTAGCATGTTATTGTGAATAGATACTTGTGCGATTATTTTTTTTATATTATCTTCAACGTTTTTTTCATATCGCCGTTACATATTAATTTGTCATATGGATTTCTGTTTTTATTTGATTTTTTATTTGTACTGAACTGGTCCTTACTCTTTTTCATTTATTTGTTTACACTGTTATTCACTTCATTACACAGCAGTTTAATTAAGACTTAAATTCAGCGTCCCGCTGAATTGGCTCTCTTTACTAAAATTATTAAAATTAAAATACCATTCACTAAGGAATATTGCTGGACCGTACTTAACAATATATTGTATCTGTTTTGCGGTGACGAATCTGGGTTTGGTGCCTCAGAAGTTAACAGCTGTCCAAAAAAGCTGTTTCAAAATACGTATAGTCTGTTTCAAATCGGTGCCATTTTTGATTCTATCGGATAATGAACGATTTCAAGAGCAAAACAAAGTTTGCTTATACCCATGGTGTACGCACTGAACCGACAAATATAACGTGATTTGTTAAACCCGTTAGATGACCACAACCTCTATTGTACAATTGTCATTTGCTCTTCTTTTTACATCGGCCTGCGACAATCCGAACAATGAAAAGAGCAATCTATTGTACACGCTGTATACTCATAGTTTCTCTTATTTTCGCTCACATGCAGAGATACTCGTACTAGTGGCAGTCGTGACATAAAGTGTAAAGCAGGCTTTACACTATGCGGTTTTTTTAAATTATTTCTAATAAAATAATATTAAATGATGACAAGGAATGGTAGGAAATGGTAGCGTTTGAGAGGACCAACAGCAAATATTTGTCGCGTAGAAATCGTAGCCTGTCGCAGCGTAGGAACAAAATCGCATCGTGTTAGATCTGCTTAAATAAAGTGGCCCCCAGTGGCCTATTTTAAATGCATTTCTGAGTCGGCTAGCACAGCCATATACGACCTTATATACGACTCTATATGTCAGTGAAAAAAAACTTTATTACCTTTAGACCACGTAGGCCTAGGTCTTTAGGTGTAGCATGTCACATATGGCTTGATAACGACTTGGTGCTTAAAATATATTTATATGTATTGTCAGCAGTTCATAGAGGCCATACTTTAATACACTTGAGCGTATCCAAAAGTGTTGTCTTATTTGGAAATGTCCCATGTCCTAATTATCTCCTATATCTCTAAACTGTAGACAGACGTACCGCACGAACGTGTGTGTTTTCGACCTTTGGTCGCTTTATTCATTACATGTAAACCATTTGTGTTAAGGTGTTTTGTTGAACTGTTACTCACTGCTTATTGCATTAAGCAGATTAATAGATTTTCAACATAAAACCATTACTAATACATGAAATGATTCTGAGAACACTATAGTAACAGATATTTGGTCGCAAAAATACAAACTATTAAGATAATTGACAATTTTTTAAAAGTCCTATGCGTTTAATGAGAATGTCGACTCGAACTGATATTTCAAAAATTATATGGAAAATATGGCTTAATCTATATGTATAATAGTGTTGGCTTTTCAACTCTGTGCTACTTGTATTATGCAATTCAATAGAGTTCGACATTAAACATTTACTGATATATGAAACTAGTTTTGTAGATAGAAGTATACAGATACTTGTTCACAAAAATATATACCATTTAGATAATTCACTGGTCGTGTGTGCATTTGTTTGAATTTTCTAAGCGTGTGCCAGCATGTCATTTCAAACTGTCATTTCAATAATTATGTGGAATATATGGCTGAATCTATATGCATAAATAAAAAATATCGCTGTATGTTTAGCAAACTGAAACTAGTAAAGCATTAATATTTTATATGGACTTGTAGGTGATACAAAGAAACATGCCTGCCAATACGAAAAAAGGAACAAAACCTTCATAGATTGATAGAAACACTTTCATCACATGCATACAATGCTGACCAAATGAAACCGAACAATATCATATATAGATTGATCGTTTAAGTTATTAATTTACACTCCTGTGCTGGCATTATTTGTGTCATATAATAGAGATATGATTGGCAGCAACGCTGGTGGAACCACGCTTTGTGTTTTGTGATAATGCGATTAAATGCAGTTTCGAGCTAATAGCTGTTTTCGATAAGTGTACGGGTCTAACCCAGTTGACTAGAAACGCGGCCATTTCGGCCTGAACTATTTGTCCTTGTCGCCTTCTGCTGCGCGCGTATCCGCGTTGCCTAGCAACCGTGCACTTGAAGCCAAATAATATGTAGAATGTGACCAGGCTTTAAAGAAACATATTTGTCGCTCGGCTTCGCATATAAATCACGCTTTGCCAATCGACATTGAAAAAACATTCAGGTTCCACTCGAAGTGCGTTGCCGCTCATTTTGCACAGAATAAATCGCTTTGGTCGCCTCGAGTAAACATACTCAGTTGAAAGAAACAAATGACACTTGAGATACTTTCTACAGTTAACGCACAAAGAATGCTCTTTGCAAATGTTTATTAAGTAAACATGGAGCCACCCATATAAAATTCACAAACCATCCGAGTGCACTTAATGTTTTTTTTTTTTTTTTTTTTATGTGACGGTTGTATAACAGTGATAGTACTGTGTATTGCTTTCATCAGACAACGAGATGAATTACATTATCGCTCATGTACTCAAATATTCATGATTTCGACTCATAAGCAAAACTCGGCTGAATCTAACAGCTTCCTTGCAGCAAGGGCTACTTGGGGCAATATGTCGGTGGTTCCCTTAAGAATCCATAAGTATAATATGCGAGCTGAGAAAGTAAACGGAAAAATATTACCCCCCCAAAAAAAAAAAAACACTGTGTCGATCAAATTTATCTGGTTTCGTAATACTTGCTTATTTATACATGTCATTAAGATAAATGCACACAGACATGCACGTTTAAAATCCGAAATTTCAGTTTTTCATGGTCATGATATTTGTATTTGTCATATTTTTATGGTGCAAGTGTGATCCATGGTGCTAAAGTCACATGATAATGACGAGTATATCACGTGACCTTAACATTTTTTTAAATACACCACATGACGTATACGTTATGTGCCTCCGATGGACATGGTATTTCATTGCAAGTGTTCAGATGACGTAGATACACAAACATGTGCATAACCCAGTTTCGTCCAAGTACTTTAATCCAAAAATTTCACTTCTGTTGTAATATTATAAACTTAAAACATTCATCCGACCTAAAAAAAAAAAAGACTGACAAAAGATTTGTTTTATTAAATGACAAAAAATCTTCAAAAGTTTTCATGCAAAGGTAGTCCTGTGGGGAAGTTTCCTAAAATATATCTCATTCTTTACAAATATATTTACTCTCACAGTAGAGAACCTCTAATTTAGCATTCAAAGAATCGCATGTCCTGTTTGCAGCACCACGTGACCATACCATTTGATAGTAAGTTCAGTTCTAGATGCAGTTGATGTAATGAATATATTTTAATGAAGAGGGATACTTAGTCAAGACGATTTCTTTTCCGATGGAAATGAAATGACAATAAAGTATTGAAAAAAGTGTTTTGATCTCAATCTGATAAGCACTGTCAATCAACCCGTCTATACATTCTCCGAAAATTCCTGAATGCCTTTGATCTGAAATGCGTCCTTTCAGAAGCCTGAAATATTCAATTCAGCTGAACTAAACGAACACATTTGCGGCTGTCTTATTCAAAGAAGAAAATGGAAGTGTAAATCACTAAGAACCGATAATAATAAACACTGATGAAAATTAAAAGCTTTTAGCGGCTCTGTTGAACAATGATTCCAAACACTTTTATACGAGTCTCAGGTTGGCCCGCACTGAGCGCATATCCAAACGATTCAAACGAATGTAGTTACAGTCTATTCTCTTTCAGACGGGATAAATTGAGTGCATCATCATTGACAACTAAGAGCAGGAAAACAATGGAGGGTTTATGTGTAGATTCTATATAAACAAAGAAGCCGCACGTTACTAAGCAAACCACAGTTAAATCCGGCCTTGTGGTTATCTCAAATGTGATATATCTCTACTCAATACGGCCGCTGACCCAAGCCAGCACAAAAACGAGGCAGGCCTCAGAGCTTATAGTATATTGTTATCATATGACCAATATAAGCTCAGCTAGCGGGCCGCGCCAAGCATGAATGCCCTTTAGCATTCGAAACTAGTGACACGGTTTCATGAGAACGTTGACAGCACAGTGTACAGTGATCGCACCAAAGTTGAGCTCTGACGGCTCACACTTTCATATCGCGTCAACTCAACACTGCAAGTAGGTCGGTGAGTGTTTTTGTTGTTTTATAACCGTGGTTATACGCCATGTAATGACCACAGTGTTGGCGGGCGTGCCAGTAGGCCTTATATATCCATACTTTCACTTTTACTTTAAGCCAGCCATTTGGGATAATAGCGTTATTTTCAGCTGTCCCGGCTCCATACTTGTGTTACATCAGGTCCCAGGACTCGGGCGCAGTCATGCGATGTTACGATATGGGACTCGGGTGCATTTTTGCTTGGTGCCTGGCGCACTCTTGTACATCGGCTGCTGGTGACGTCATAGAGTGCGCTTGAGCATTCTCGAAATTAATACGCTATTACTTAACGGCCCGTACTCGTGTATGAATACACGTGTGATATATTATGTCATGTGCGATATATATAGGTCTGTCTTTAAAGTCACCCGGTGCTTACGAAAGACTGGCATGTGCGTAATCAATCCCAATACATCTCTTAACCAGGTCATCTTATAATTGTTATCAAATTATCTTTGACGTTATTTGATTTTGAAGATTATATTTTTAATGCCTAATATATATGTATTTATTATACGCAATATTTTTTTGGTTTTATTACTGTTACTCTCTGGCCGGTTTCTAAATTGAATAATACGGTTAGCTACAACATTTTATTGATATACCCTATACATCTGACCTTTTAAACTTAGTTTTTTTTCTTAAGATTTTTAAAAAAAGGCGTGTGGTGAAGGTACGGGATCAGAATTATAAGAATTAGGTGTTTGTAACAGCCATGCGATGTCTGAGCGATAATGGGGACTCGGCTATGGAATGTACGACCTTGGAAAAAAAGGTAAAAAAAAATGAATCACAGGTGCAAATCTGTCTCCTTTGACTTATCTTGTGTCAGTTTGAAATAAGTCATATTAGAGTTTTAGGGCAAAACTTAGACAGACGAAAGAGAAAAAAAAAGAAAAAAAAAGACATTGTCCAAATAAAGTTGACCCACGTTTTGATTAAAAAATAAAAAATCAGTCCTTCAAGCCTCTTTTTGTACGGGGGAGACTTGACAATCGTATTGTAGTATCATGACCTGCCTGAATAAGATAATCAACTTAAGAAAAAAAAAGTTTCACGCTGCTCAGTTATCGCATTTTGATGCCCGTTTGTGTCATGCGGTGATAGATGCCAAATTGTATGCTCATAAGACGGGGATCACCGGTTTATCTTTGCGAGACATTACTCAAGTGCTTGGACCGTCTCCCCTGACCGAAGTCTTAACCTTTGCCCTCACAAATCATAGTGTGCCCCTCTTCGCCGAATAGTACTCATAAGTGTGCAACTGAGCTGTTTAGGGATTTTTAAGGGTAAAACTATAATTACCCTCGATTGCAGGGGGCTACGAAATTCACCAATCGTTTGGTGAATCTGTAGGGTAGAGAGTAAATATACGCCTTTAAAACATGTTTGATTAGAATTATTTCAGCGCAAATTACTTAGGTATGAATGAATGTCTCCGAGATAGGGACTTAATGAAACAATTGCTTGAGCAAATTAAAAGGGATTTCTCCGGATTTTGGACGAATTCTGCAGTTTTACGATTGAGACACGATGTCCAGGTCGTCCCACAAACCGTTACTGGAAGTATTTTTCAGTAGAAACGCCCGCTGGCGGACGTTTAATAATGTGCCTACGATGAGCAAAGGATGCGTACTTTCATTTGCAGCCTGAGAGATTTTATTCGTTTCGATTATATGAGTTCGGGTTCGGTCAAGGAAATTCAGTCAACACGGAAAAGAGAGCTTAAATGTCGGTGGTCCGATGGTGTAAACAGAGCATAGATGGCGGTTGACGGATGGTGTCTCCCTAAATTTCCTGTGCATCTTTTACACTGATTTTCGCAGCCGCTTCGAGCAATACAAATAAACCTCCATTTCATTTCTTATTATTGTTAAACATTCAAAATGACGCTGGTCTCTGTCAGGTTGATTTTATGTTTAGTGTGGGCGGCCATGTTGAAGGGAGATAAATTTAAATGAAATTGGTCTAGTTGAAGTCGTGACGCAATCAAGTTTTGATTAGTGGGAGTAAATTGAACCCGTAATCGTGGGCAGTGTTATTTAATGAAGTGTGTTAAACACCGTTTATGTATGCTCAGTATCGTTGCATTAAGACAAGTGACCGGCAGGATCTAGGGACTAAGTAAAATGTAAATTGTAACCCAATCAGTTTTCTTGTATGTATAAAATGCATCCATGTTGATTTGAGCACTTCGTTACTTGCAGCCAATCGGCCAATTGGTTTACAGCATCCATGTTGTATTTCATGCCCCGAAATACCATTAAGCAATATAATAATTCGCGTCCATGTTGAATCAAACGCGTCGCCATCAAGAGCAAAAGCCCTAGCATCCCTGTTAGTTTGAACGCTTCTTGCTAGTAACTAATCGGAACGTATCGTGTCCCGAAAATCCAAACTATTACACTAGTTTATTCACGAGGTGTTATGATACTTTAGGATACGTGAGATTCAGGGGAGGGTAGAGTTTACATATTTAAACTCCGTTTCAGGCAGATCATTTAATTCTTAATTCGCATATATTTAGGGGGTCATGTCCTCTGTTAAATCTTGTGAACCCGGACAAGAAACCAGTACGTCTAAAGTTAGCTAGAATATCTACAAATTTACAAATGAACCTGAAAAAAGTGTACTCAAATATAGTTTAAGCATACTGTCTGTGAATGGTGAAAGGAAGCATTTCCTGTTCACTCGGGTGAAAAAATGCATAAAAAATTGTATTTGTTTAATGACATGACAAAACTAGTCCCAAGGGTCCTTTTATTCATCATCGGGGGCTAAAAAAACTTAGGACAGTTGAGTTGTCAGAACAATTATATGGTCGTCAAAAATATCAAATTATGTACACATCATTATCCAAGAATGCGGCCATTATACCATTGAGGGGAATTAAAATGCCTTTTTTATTTATTTTAGTACAATAATATGCGAAATTAAGAGAGACTAATGGTTTGAGGTCACAGAAGGTTAGATACAATGATTGTTCGCCAAATATAGAAACTCAGTGTATGCAGATGTCTATTAGATTGTGTAAACACGACCCGCCAAACTTAGGATTAAAGAGATGCGCAACATATTTTAGCAGATTTAGATACAGAATGAAACACCGCGGAAATTCATAAATCGATTTCGTTCCGCTGTTTCTTGACACGGAACCTGAAATATCATTGAACTAAAAATTGTCTATCGGCTGTGCTTATAGCCCATTTACGTAGCGCACATCTTTTTTATACTCGTGGTTTATTTGTTCTTGGACATTATTCCTATCGTCTGCGCAAGTAGATTATAAATAAGTTTAAGACCAAGTGTTCGGGATTAAACACAATAAAAGATTGACAGTCTCCAACATCTTGGATCCCAATGCTCAGTCCTGTACAACCGAAGGCAACCTGTCGGGGAATACTGACACTGAGTTTTCAGGTCCGTTATATTAATATATCGTGTCATGTTTTCTCGTATTTCAAATGACATATTTCTACCTAATATATAACAAAGATATTCCTGTCGGAGCCACTGGCATGCGTTTTGTGTAACTATAACAATATTAATCGCAATACTGACTCAAGGCTGATGAGAGTCTTTCATTAAATGCAGGTCACCAGCTAAATGTCGGCCTTTATGTTTAATGGTCATACATTGACAACGTATCGATACTTAGATATCTAAGTATACCAATACGAAATCGGACATTGTATCGCAATGTTCCCGTCCACCGGTCCTTATAATTACTTCAGCCAGCGCCCTGTATAGCCAAATTAAAAAGAAATCGCATAAGAGACCATGATATTTGTTCATCATTTTGTCATTGGCTCCTTTCATCCTTGTAGAATACATCGCGCCACCTACAGGCCAGTAAATGTAAATTTTCAAGTAAGATGAAGGGAAATATAACGGTTAATTGAGGAGTAAAACTAATCAGCCGTTAATCAGTGAAAGCACCGGGGCACGTTATTATTTTATGAGAGAGTAAAAATATGCACCAGACCAAATAGTACCTTCTAAAGAATAGAGCTCGTTGCATTTTTTATGAACCCGGAAGATTGTATAGTGCATGTAACAATTAGCTGTTCTAGCTATAAATTAACTAAGTTTATGTGTGTTATGTGACATCATTTGTCACATTTTCAAGGCGACTACGTAAACAAGGAAGCTCTTTGTATATTGTTGATAGATTGCATCAGTCATATGATTTATTAATTCATAGGAAGGTCCCGCATTGTCTGATTTTTTTTTTATTTTCAGGGAGATATAATAGTGTTTCCCAGTGTAAGAAGTCGCATGTATGCGTGTAGGTTTTTCCTATTAGATTAATGCATGGATTCCATCGTTTTGCGACATTTTAATATAACGCCGGTATAAGCAATGAGTAGGTTTTTATGCTTTGTAGTCCCCAGTTTCGTTATTCTGTATTCTTGTCAAGGTTTTGACGATGAAGTGAAGGTCAATCATAGACATCTGAAGCGCATGCATAAAACATTTTCACACACGTTGTTGCTGACGAAGACTTTGTTATTCATCTCTAATGCAAGATAAAAAATCTGATGTTGAAAATACAAAGAATCTAGAAATATGCATTATCAGAAAAACAGGACTATGTCATGTGGGCGGTCCTTATTATGGGACATGTTTTCATTCTCTTGATCGGTCCATACTCTCAGGTTCACTCGCGCAAAAAAATTCCTCCAAACTGTATTCACATTCATTTATTCAGTCCATACTCCCAAGTTCATTGCACTCTAAGTGACTGTACATTTGTGATTATTCCTGAAAGTCCTTCCTTGACCCGGATCATCAAGCGGATCCATACGAAAATCAAGTCGATTCTTCATGGGCCATTCCCGAGGAGCCCTAAAAATTTCATGTGTTTCCGTTCAAGATTGCATTGGTTATATTGTGAACAAACACACACACAAACACACAAACGAATGAGAATGAGTACATACCCTCCTGGCGGAGACAATTACGCCGAGATATGTTACAAAAGCTTTGATAAAACACGCTTTGCTATGAAACTACGCCTTTGCCATTAGTATCGCGTAAACACGCCACATTTGCAGAGGTTAAACGTCAATTTTCCGCTAGAGGTCGTTTCAAAACAAATCAATCCTCTTCCAGTTAGGAATTGATGTCGGCCGGGACTAAGTTGTTACAATTAAAGAATTCTTTTGATAACGATACACTTTTTCATTATACCAAAAATAACCTACTTTTATATACTTTTCGGCTCAGCTGACTGAAAGTCATCTGAGGTATAGCGATCACTCTTTGTCCGTCGTCCGTCTGGTTGTCCGTAATACAGGGCACAAGCCGTCGATAGAAAATCTCCGAGGAAACCTGAAATTAGGTCACTGAGACTTACATCCTTCGAGCTATTGGGCTCATAAGTACCCCAGGATAATTAAAAATTTGATGCTAAAGCTCCAATATCTTATTAACTAATGCATTAATTGCCATGATTCTTTCATTCACATTGAAAAAATATGGTTTCATTAATTCCTGAAGACTGATGGCGTCATCTTTATTCTTTCAAATGTTGACGCATTTTTTTCTAAAATTTTCGAGACTTTAAGATGAAGCAGTCCATTAACACGATTTAAAACGTAACGTTTAAAACTAGAATCTTCTAACTCTACATCCAAGGAGGTCCTAGGCAAATCTCCTTGGAAACCTGAAATGAGGTCATGGTGACCTATATTTTGCGAACTGCGGGACAAAAAAGATGATTTTGAGCACCAAGTGAGTGCACACACTGTAACCGCTAGACCCAGAAGCCTGTTTTTGAACATCCAAAGAGGTCCATAAAATATCTTGGAAACCTCAAATAAGGTCACTGCGACCTGTATCATTCATCTTGGGCTCCAAACTACTCCCCCGCAGAATAATTGAAAATTTTACACAAAAGCTCCACTATCTGAATAACTAATAAATTGAATCCTATGGTTATTTCCATACATATTGATCATGGAGTCTTTTTTATCAATTCCTGAAGATTGGTAGCGCAATCTGTACTTTTTCTATATTATACGCATTTTTTCTCCATTTTGAGACCTTCAAATGAGGCTGTCCGGACGATAACAGGACACAAAGCATAACCGTTAGACCTAGAAACTTTTAATTGTACATCAACTGAGGCAAATCTCCTTGAAAATCTTAAATTAGGTCACTAGTGACCTATATTCTGCGAGCTACTGCCCGAGACATTATTTTAAGTTCCCAGAGAGTCAGACACAAATTGTATTTCTTTTGCCTTAAATCTTCTAAGGTGACATTCAGGGAGCTCCTTGATAGATGTCCTTGGAAACATACAATCAGGTCACCGTGACCTATATTCTACAAGATATATGAAAAAAACATGATTTAAGGACCCTGAGGTCAGATGGGCACAAATTGTATTCATTAGGCCTAGAATCTTCTAACAACATCGAGGGAGTTTCTTGGCAAGTCTCCGCAGAAACATGTAATTAGGTCATGGTGACCGATATTCTGCGAGCTACAGGCCGAAAAGATGATTTTGACTTTTAAGCACCAAGAGAGTCAGTCGGGACACAACGTGTGCCCATTTAGCCTGGAATCTTCAAAGGGGGCATTCAGGGCGTTCCTTGATAAATGTCCATGGAAACATAAAATTAGGTTACTGTGACCTATATTCTGTAGGCTATAGGAAAATAAAACGTGTTTTGAGCACCCTTGAAGTCAGATATGCACAAACTGAATCCGTTATCCCTAAAGATCTTCTTTTGTAATATCCAGGGAAGTCTTGGGCAAATTTTCTATGAAACCAGAAATTAGGTCATGATGGCCTCTATTCTCTAATTCAGAATTCTATTCTATAACTTGCCAGAAACTTGATCTGGAACAACGAGACAGTCAAGCAGGACAGATTGTAACTGTTAAACCTAGATTCTTATAACATAACATACAAGTAGGTTCTGACCTAATCTCCTTTTAAACATGAAAGTTCTGACCTATATTCCGCAAGCAACTGACCAAAAATATGCTTATGAGCACCTAGCCATCCTTGGCAAAGTATCCTTTGAATCCTAAAATTAAGTCCCCATGACCTTTATTCTCATGTCACAAATCTGAACTGTTAGCTCTTGAAATGTCTTCCTTTATATTAAGGGAGGTCATTGTATTGTCTTCATTGACATCCAAATAAGGTCACTGTGACCTATATTATGTGAGCTGTGTGAAACAACATGATTTGAATGCCCATAAGTCAGATGGACATAAGTATTTGAGTTTGACGTAGAAACTTGTAACTTAGCATCTGGGGAGGGTTTTTAGTAAAATCTTCCTGATGTTCCCTGTTCACTAAGGACTATGGGGCAACAAGAAAAACATGATTTGAGCACTCTGGAAGTCATGCACACCCATTGTTCAAGGTTCCTTAACAAATATTTTGTACCATTTTCATAACATCATAATCATACATGTCAAATTCAGCTGGGCGTCATGACCCATGGACCACTTGTTCTTTATTAAAAACATTCATGTTTAATTAATATACCTTGAAATAATTCTGATCCAACATATTTTAACGGAGGTCATTACATTTATACCTCTGCCACTGGTATTTTTAGACGCCGCGTTGCTTTGTAGGGGACGGACACCTTTTCCTCAATCTATACGCAGCATAATCGTGCTCCTGTGTGTACGATTCTGCTCAGTATGGGTAAAAATTATTTTTTACCCTAGAGGTCAAAGGTCGTCATGTGGGTAGCACATCTGAAGCGTGGTGGGGAAATGGTGAGGGTGCCGGACTTGTGACCGCAAGGTTGTGAGTTCGAATCCCGTTCAGACCGCCATCCTCGCTAAGACTCCTGGACAAAGTCTTTACCACAAGGGTGCGCTCTCTCCACCCAGGAGCAAATTGGTACTGGTCATACATGGGCAGCAGGCAAAAATGGACACTCCTATTGCATCTACAAAGACGTGTGTTAGGGTGCATGCTCCCCAGGGAGCCGAGAAAAGCTACAAGAATGAACAGCCCCAAGACCAGGAAGGTTAAGTCTGATGAGACTCTCATGGACGATATTAGACTATAAACCAAAATCTTTACCTTTTCACATACTGCGGTTGCTTAATTGTTCGCGAGGTTTCAAATTCCCAATACGGGCACATCTGCACAGGTGAACAATAATTTCATCTGGAGCTTTAATGGCATCTTACATATATTGTGCCGGTAGAATCAATATAGGTATTCATTTTATGTTACCCGTAATTCAAAGATTTAAATATAAATAATACCAATACTTTTGTATATCTGCCTCTTTGCGTGAAGAACTTCCCCCTGTTCGATGTTAAGATTGTTAAGATTTTGCGAACATATTAGGTAACTTAAAATGATTGTTTTGTACATTGTGAAGTTAATGTATGGTGAATCGCGAAAATGAGACCCTCTTGAAATTCTGAAGAAGTTAAAAATCGGGAATATTTGACCTCGCGTATATGAAGCCAATCAGAGTAGTCTAGTAATTAAGGCGCTGGGCATTTGAGCTGAAGATATCTGGTTCTGGCAAGTATCTCATTTATTCGCTCTGTCTCGAATTAAGTTTCTGACATATATATTGTTCCTAGCATAGAAATCCTAATCCATTATAAAATATATATCCTTAGTGGGAGGGTACTTGGGCCAGTCATAAAATGGATGGTCTTTAATATTTTATTATAGCACTCACAATTGGCAATTGTTATTCGCCATTGGCCCTGATGTCAGTTCGACTAAATATCGAAAACACATCTGGAGTGGTAAGAAAACATTGGACAACATCCTAACATCCGGAGGAAATCGGAAAAATAAGACAAAGTCGCGCAGACATCGATGAGAGTTTTAACATATTAAGAATGTTTTCGATCTTGATAAGATCGGAAAAAATCCGAGTACATAGGTAGGTTTCGACAGACATCGAACAACCTCGGAAGTACACTGGATAACAACAATGTGATTCCGATGTAAGCCGGTCTTTCCAGACGTTTCTCCATGTTACGCTGGCTTCTCCATATGTTTTGCTGCCCTTTTAAGATGTTTTCACGCCAATTTCCGGTTTTCTGTTTTTTATATCATCATAGTGACACCGTATGGAGGAGTTAAAGGGACATAATCAGGAGCAATATGATGCCTGTTATTTCACACTATCATTTCAGTTTTGCTTTATACAAAAGTTTTCCGGCAAAACCATCCCAGCACACAGTCTCAGCACCTTGCATACGGCTGTTTAACACCTTGTTATGGCTCTGCGTGTTGGTTAACACGGACACGTGTGTCTGTTTACCGAAACAAGGCCGCCTGACCGGAGGTGCGATTATGAGCCGCAACACGCAATGATTCAGCCAGCGGGAAAATGTATTACATTTTTTGGGCCAAGTCTGTCATTGCATCTCCTGATTGCCGGGCGATGCACGTGCTGTGTGTTTGTTACACCTGTGATCGCGCCAGATTCACTCGTTAACAGATGTAAGCAAATGGTTTAGGGGCAATATTTTGGCAGCTGCTAAATTTTTTTTTGAATGGGACGAAACTATTTTTCAGGTTAAATCAACATACTTTAGAGGTTATCTGGACCCTTTAACTTTGGCTATGACCGAACACACCTATGAATAAGGGAAAGATTTTTGTGGCGGTCAACGGTTTCCATGAGTTCGGAAATTGGGTGTATGAAAGGGAAGCGGCTTTTTTTATTTTATATTTTACATAATTGAAATCACAGGGTTCTGGCTTGTCCTAGATGATATACTTGATATCTCGATATTGTGTCTGCAAAGTTAAGACAGCTGCAGATAAAATCAGAAGTGACACTTATGAACGTACACGGAAAACAAAAGAGCTTATTGATGAAAAGACGATTACTGCATTATCTGCTGTTCCGGTTTCACGAGAATTATGAAACAAACAATGTTTGACCAAATCATAGAGTCCGGGATTAGGTGTTTCGAATATTTTTCTTTATAAAAACAAAGCATGTCGAAAAAATGTATGGGTCCTGGGGGGAGGGGGATTTAAATCAATTTTTAATTGGATATGAATTTATTTAACAAATGTTCCTTCCTCGGCCAATTTTCAAGACGGTGTCGCGGATGTGCTTTCGGCATGTTGCGCCATACCAGACAGGCCGTAAAATTATAGTGCGTTCTCGCAGGAGAAAACTGAAATACAGTCACCCCCCCCCCTAAGTAGTACTTGTTCTGAAAGTATAATTGACTGATCACTTGTGATCATACCAGCAGCGTGTCATTCAGCAGGTCAGATGGACTATCTGCGCTCCAGGATTTTACAAGAAACATAAGTTCACACAATTTTTATGTCAGTGCTTCATTGAAAACAAATATTGTGCCATTTTGAAGAGGTCATCTACATCAGTAAGTTTGAAAACATAAATGGCAAATGTGTCCTTTATGTTACACGATATGACCTTTATTGAATGTAGGAGTCACGATCTGCGTATTAGTTCAAAGAAATCATAGTTGAAGTCAGGCTGCGTGATGTTATGATTCCGTTCATCTTCCAAGAGATGAAAAAGCAAGGTTACGCACTATATATCTTGTCAGTTAATGTATCCCGCCCAGATTTACACAGTTGATGTCAAAGTTGAGATTAGTTTTGTCGATGCATTGGATGTATGTATCAGGCTAGAACAGGGGCGTCTATACAGAGGGGATCGAGGTATATATAGCCGCTCCTACTTTTTGCAAGAGAGGATGCATGGTCAATATAATCTTCCCCAAGTATAAAGGGATTAATATTTATAGAGATAAAATTATATATATATATATATATATATATATATATATATATATATAATAATTATTAAGATTATAGACTTTTCTTATCTACAATGAAATATTATATATTTAAACATGGTTTTGAATTAATGTTAACTGGAAACATAAACATATTAGCTTATTTTTTTTTTAAACTTTAACCTTAACTTTGATATATTAATTCATTTGGAATTTGTAACACAGACAATAACACCACTGAGCTAGAATACATGGCAGGGTGCCAGATGATGACTAATTAACACACAGTGAATCGTACTATTCCTGGCATCGTTGGGAACCGGATATCCCAAAAAACGAACCAGTGCTATACAATTCTAAGCACTCTTCACACAGGGGCTATACAAAGCAGGTGTTCCAAATCACCTTCGTTTTAACCGTTGCAATTTTTAGCATTTTTTTTTTGGGGGGGGGGGGAGTCTCAACACCAGGGCTGGCACAAAGCCAAGAATAAAACCAACGAGAGCAGGATGTCGCGGATTTAAAACTCTGGAGTTGGATGCACAATGCGATACCACACTCTCATTGGCCTGACTGATAACTTGTTTGCTCTCTGCGAGCCCTGGTAGTGCAACCCGAAGAATCTTGCTATAAAATGAAGATCTGGAACGACTGTATAACCGCTGCGTGAGGAGTGAAGGAACTCTAGTGACCTCTCTCGCCGGTCGTACATAAAGTATTGGACTTCTTTTGCTTAAACTAAGTCAACAAAGGTGATGTCATCTACGGGTTCGATACACTTCACAAACGCATGCATGATCAATATGCCTCCCAGATTTGGTCCTGATAGCTGCAGCTCTTCTTGCAGTTTTTTTTGTGACAGACATTTCTTTATACATGTAAATACTTAAAATCATTAAAGTGTCGTGATAATGTGTTCTGGCCTTTCTTGTGGAATATATTTTGTTCACAAAAATGGTTCAAAAGTGGTGACGTCATCATTACTGTTACATACCAGTCTAAAGGTCAATATGCCCGTGAAAATTGGTTCTCGTTTATATAGCATTACCCGACATCGGTGGGAACAGGAATTTCAGTATGTATGCAATCACTGGTTATAGAGAAATGCGGTCAGCGAAATTTAAAGTGCGATCAATATAAGACCAATATAGGGGCATTGTTGCATGATGTGATAGCTAAAGTGTTCATTTTTCTTATATAAAAAATGAAGAGTCCTTTGTTGCACGCAAAAAGTAGGCCAACATAGATAACGCCACCAAAAGCTTATTTTCCATGTGTTTATCACATTCCCAACCTGTCTACATAAAAGAAACACGAGTGACACGAAAGTCATTACGAAGCAGTACTAAAAATAATAAAGTGGTCCACGCACCCATGGCCATTAACGGC
Source organism: Sipunculus nudus (assembly GCA_026874595.1). Classification (NCBI taxonomy): domain Eukaryota; kingdom Metazoa; phylum Annelida; class Sipuncula; order Golfingiida; family Sipunculidae; genus Sipunculus; species Sipunculus nudus. The sequence continues at coordinate 32,236,682 of CM049312.1, forward strand.
CATACTTTGTATTCAAATTAGGTAATGATAGCTGCAGCGGTTTTTCTGTGTCAGCAGGCATCGTTGCATTGGTTACCTCTGTATGGGTAATATGGCAAATACTAGCTGAATGTAAAATAACGTTCGACACGTGGTTATTTTGTATTTGGATTTTGTCTTTACATTTGGAACTAGCCTATATCGAAACGCAGTGTTAGACTAATAAAGTTTATGTTTATTTATTCTGTGTGGATAAACGTTTATGGTGAATAAATTTTTATGCTCCTTTAGGTTGAGTAACTCAGTCAGACATGAAAGGATAATGGCCTGCCGGTTAAATCCACCAAACCATGTGGCGGTCTGACTTGTCATGTGATCATGACGTCTTTTTACTTTCCGTCTTTTAACAGGGTCCTCTCATACTTATTTTAGGCTTAAAAAGCACTCATGACTTGCACCCAATGGCCCGAGACAGCTTATTTTGCAATCACATGTATACATGGTCACACTCGTACACACACACACACAAACATATATATATATATATATATATATATATATATATATATATATATATATATATATATATATATATATATATATATATATATACAGAAGTGGATTCGGGGGGGGGGGGGTCCGGGAGGTCCGGAAACCCTATACATGGAAACACTATTGTTTAACCCCTAATGCAAGTATTTATTTTTTATCAGTGCTATCTGGTAGGGATAGAGCAGGTAAAGTAAACTGAATACACTTAGGGCTACATGTCCAGGTAACTTGTAGGTGCACAGTCTCTACACACGTTGAAGCTTTGGCCGACGATTAAAGGTCTGAACGATAGAAACCATGGCATGTTAAAGTGACTACACGTCGACACCTGCGGTGCCTGCGTAAATGAAAAGAGACATAAAGTGTTTGGTTAAGGCCGTCCGTATATACACTTGACATACGCCCCCATTTCTGTTTTCTCTTTATTTTGCTAAGCATTCGTGTACTGTTTACACGGGTCGCCACCACTTCGTGATATTACTCTTTTTATGCGTGTCAACATGAACGTACCGTATCTGTGAAAAAAAGTTCTTTCATATTAACACAACCAACACGGCAATGAATATAGAAGGCTACATTTGCTGAGTCACACATGCATAAAAGCACCAATATTTAGCATTCTACAGGTCAGGTTCATTAAAGTTCGTCTGTTTAGCTGGGCTAATTTCCGTCACCCTTTTAGCAGATCGCATAACCTTCAGGGCATATTTCCGGCCTTCCATCACACTACTTTGAACAGATCGCTTGCGAATTGTGGCCAAATTCTAGCATTATGTCACACTTCAGCATGTCGCGTTAAGCCTGTATTTCACTGGGCTGCGACAGACTGCGAATGCATTCGCGAGCGAGTCTCAACAGTGTCTTAGAACATTCGCGGCGGTTCTCAATTTCCTCGCGTAATTCGCAAAGTGTCGCTTACTTGTCGCACAAATTTTGAACATGTTGAAAAAATTCGCAAAACAAAATTTCTCGCAAATTTGTCGCAGAGGCGTCGCTGGTGTCTCAAACTATCCTAAAACATGTCTCGAACTATCCTTAAGTCCGCTTCTGCGTGTCAGGAAGTGCGAGAACTGCGAGACATCTTTGAGAGGGGTTTGCGACCTATGCAAATACATTGCGAATATTTTGAGATCAAAATAAGAACCGGACTCTCTGGTCCCAAATTGTCGTGCGAATATTTCACAAATGTCGTGCGAATGTCTTGTGAACATCTAACGACATTCGCACGACTGGTATACGAACTCTAGCCGATTTTTGGGCCAAACACTTGTACGATATTCGCAAACGTGTCGTAATAACGATTCAGTGTGATTGCAAGAGAAAATTGTCGTTAAATCGCGTATTTTCTCGCAATTGCCATGTCTCCATTTAGTCGCAAGCTGTCGCAGCCCAGTGAGATACTACCTTTAACCTCGGAACCAATTTCTTGTAATCCATCGCATTTCAGCATATAGCGTTAGCCTCTGGACCAAGTTTGTATTCAGTCACACTTCACCAGATCGCATTAACCACGGGGCCAGTTTCTTGCATTCCGTCACACTTCAGCTTATCGGTTTAGCCTCAGGACCAATTCCTTGCATTCCGTACCATTTCAACATATTGCACTACCCTCGGAGCCAGTTTCATACATTCCGTCAAACTTCAACAGATCACGTCACCACCATGACAGAGGCAGGAGAGTGCTAGCAGGTTGCTCTATAACTCTGGCATTCAGAAGTATGGGGAAGACTCTACACTACTTAAACATATATTTGTCGGTTTCCCAGAATTTAGAAAAAAAAATTTAGCCGTGGGGGGCCATGTCCCCCATTCCGAGTTTGCATGTTATATTGGGGATAGAATTTTCAGACACAAAATATATGCCTGAAAAAATTAAGTATGAAAGAAATGTTTAAAAATGGAAAATATCAGCCATGTCTACATCAATTTTCATTACCGTTCACTTTCACCTGCAACTGTTTATACGTAAAAAGAGATCTGTCCAGGGGAATAAAACTTATGAATTTGTCAAGAAACTTGAAATAATAAATCATGGATCCCTTTCTCAATTATCAATAATGTTGTTATAAACGTTTGAGTATTAAACTGTTACAAGAATATTTAAATTGTAGGCTAATTCTCAGCAGAACATTAAATGGATTTAAATCTGTTTTATCCAAATATATATATATATATATATATATATATGAATAAATAAATAAATATATATATATATATATATATATATATATATATATATATATATATGCGAATGTGCCTGGAAAATATATATGCGAGTACCCACCCGCTGGCACCCTTTTGGTAAATCCTGGCTACGCCCCTGCATACTAGCGTCATGATAGCTGGTACGTGTTTCAGTGAATTGTTGCTTCTTAGATTGAAAATGTTCACCAGGATCTTTTACACTGTAATGCCGTTTATATTCAGACACCAAATGTTAAAACCACCCACTAAGCACAGCGGTGTCTTAATTCTATCTAGTGTGAACACCCGACATACCGGAACTGACAAAGAACCTGGGCTGATGTGTCCCGAAACAAGGCAAGGAATGCAATAAATAATAGCTTGCAACTCTCAATGGCTATTTATCAGCTCAGCTGACTGTAAGTCAACTGAGGTATAGGAATGGCGCTTTGTCCGTCGTCCATCCGGCCGTCCGGCTGTCCGGCCTCCGTTAGCAGGGCACAAATCGTAACTGCTAGTCCTAGAAACTTCTAAGTGAACATCCAAGGAGGTCAATATAAAATCTCCTTGGAAACTTAATTTGGTCACTGTGACCTATATCCTCCGAGCTATGGGGCTTGAATTCCCCCCCCCCCAAGTATAATCAAAAATATAATACAAAAACTCCAATATCTTGATAATTAATGCATGGATTGTCATGAATCTTGCCTTGAATATTTACCATGACTAGTTTTGTCAGTTCCAAAAAAGTGGCAGCGCCACCTGTATTTTTTTGTTATTTTAACGAATATTTTTCTATTTTTACTATAAAATGACAAAAATCATGTCAGTTTCTCAGCTGTAATTACATCTAGTGTTCCAAAACTTGGTGTGTTTATTGATCACAAGTGGATGCCATATAGTAATCACCCTGTCTGTCAGTCTGTTTGTCTGTCTGTCTGTCCATCCCGTCCATCAACACACATTTATTTCCAGATGATAACTCAAGGTTATATTGACACATGGTTTTCAAACTTGACTAACGTATGGCCAACCATTAAAGCAAGAACCTATATGATTTTTGAAAGGCATCTGATTTGTTCATCGTTTGGAAATCAGCTTTATTTATGGTTTGTGATTACCCTTTATGGGAGTAAGCTTATTTAAATTTTATTTACAAATTAAAGTTTATCATATATGTATGGTATCATTTATCGTATCCATACGATATATCTATCCATATATATATATATATATATATATATGTAAATATATATATATATATATATATATATATATATATAGTATATTAGGGCTGTGGCGGTTCATTAACTCACGATACGCACGCATCACGATATTTTTGTGTGTCTGTAAAATCTTCTCTCTCAAGTTGAGTTTAATTTTTCTTATTGATAGTTGAGTCAGGACAGTAAAACCCACGTTAACGTAACCTTGACAGACAAAACAGGGAGTAAACACATTATTTCAGATAAGGGATATGTTAATCCTGAGTGTGGAGCGAATCTAGTACAGGACACTTGCACTAAAAGATCGTTTGGGAAACGACACCCGACTTTTCCCTAATCTGTCACGATAAAAGGATATGTGGTACCATGGTACGTGGTGAACGGAAACATAGGCACTAGCTTTGTAAAACAAATGTTACAGAAGTGCAATGCAGGCTAACTTAAAAAAAACGCGGTGTGATGATATATTCATAGGCTGACCTGGTCGTGTAAATGAAACCACCCACACTTAAGGTTTTTATGCCATCAGTCAAATACATGTAAAGAAAACAACATAAAAAATACATTGTGTTCACAGACTTGGCTGTTGAGGAATATAGCAAATATACAGCGTGTCATGTACGTATATTAATATGATATATTAGGGAATATATACATAGGTCGCATTCCTTGTTCTCTATATATATCATATTGTTATTGAATGCAACAGGTTACGGATAGTTTAACCTATTTAACGACAAGAGTATGTTCTTTTTGGGCATTTTTTTTATCACAAATATTATAAGCTTTTCTGTAGCATGATTATATATAATAATGTTATGTACACAACTTAACTACAGCTGAAAACATTGATCATTCATGCTCAGAGACTGCAATTCCAAACAAAAATCATACACAGTTGTTATATAATTACTAGCGGCATACCCATTCTTTCGACATGCGACCTGTGACATCCGGGTTTTAGTGTGTAAGTAAAATGGCAGCGTCATGGGTGTGGTGGTAGTGCTGGTGGTGGTTATCGGTTGGGGGGGGGGGGGGGTTATTACGGGCGAGGCACTTATTACATCGAGAAACGGTATATGACCTTTCAGCTTTGACCTGGGCTGGCTGCCGGTACGCTTGACTGCAGCAAGTTCATGATAAAACAGTTAATTACAGAGCGTGCACCTTGTTTAAAGCTTTAAAAGACAAACAGGTCGTGTTGTTTCATGACTCATGATTTTGATTTGTGAATTTCTCAAAACTGTCACACCACGATGATGTTAACATGCCTTTTGATGCTATCTCCGACAACTTTTTATATCAAGAGAGTGGGCACAATACACCTGCTGGGTGTACTAAAGTACAATACACCTACTTAAAGAGAGACAGTAACGTAGGCCTAACTGTTTCATTGCCGAGCTTTATTATAATTAGCATATTGGCGGATGCGGGGTTAATTGAATTGGGAAGGGCACAGGTAAGCAAATTTGCTGGGATTGTTAGTAAATATATATATATATGTGTGTGTGTGTGTGTGTGTGTGTGTGAAAAAAGTTAGAGATGGACCAATGAGAGACATTATCTGACATTTTCGGTACAAACTGTATATTTTTTTATTTCTTTTTGGTCAAATTAGAGGGGGTGCCCTCCCTACTCTTAAACAAATCCGTATTGGTATATGTATGAATTACAAATACAAAAATCTGAGTAATTTCCTTACTTTTATTGGATAAAATCCGTTCCTGTGTAATATTAATTAAAATAAATAACCTTTGTCAAAAGCACGACAAAAGAATGAACTATGAGAGCGATAAAGCAGACTTCAGTGACAGGGCAATAATAACCAAATTTAAAAACATGGAGTTTATATAAAAAAACATACGAGAGAGGGCGCTAAAAACAACTGCCAGGAACAGTAGACAAGGAAAATAGCCAAGACAGGGCGGAATTACTGAACACCTTGGCAGGGTGAAAATACAAGACAAAATCAGGAACAAGGCAATAAACTCAAGTATAAGCGACAGGAAGATAAATTAAATTCAGTAACAGGGCGATAAATAATAAACTTAAGCGACAAGACTATGTATATAGTAACAAACTTGGGCGGCAAAACGATACTTTAGCGAAAGTACTATGGTCACAAAATTAAGTGACAGTAGTATAATCAGAAAACTTCAGCGACAGTACTAAAGTCACAAACTTCAGGACTATACCTCAGCGACAAGATAATATTACCAAACTTCAGTGACAGGATTATGGTCACACACTTCAGCGACACGAATGTAATGACAAACAGCAAGGGTGATAATATTTCTCCTTCGGGGAAAATCATTACACATTTTAAACGGAAAAAAATAACAAGCCGATGATAACAAATCAAGCACAGGGCGTAAACATCAAATTAATTATAAAATTCGGCAGGGCGATAAATTTTAAACTTAAGCGACACGGCGATATTAGCAAATAACCAGAGAAACACCGTATTAAGAAAACGTCAACGTAAGGCGATTATAACATATACGAGGCGACAATAACATATTAAAACAACAGGGCGATGACCGGAAACTTCAGCGACACGTTGGTAAAAACACACTTCATCTACTGTCCGATAATAAACAACTATAGAGACCGGGCGATTTTAACAATAGTACCATGGGGTGATTGATAACTTCAGCGACATGCTGATAATAATATATCAGCTATTGGATGATAAAAAACAACAAAAACTACAGGGCCAGGGGCGCATTTGCTGTGGGGGGGGGGGGGGATGGTTCCTGTGAAACAGAAATAAGCATATAAAGGTTTAACTACCCTAATTGCGCCAATACAGTCTGTTTATTGTTCAATATGTAATATTTCTACACTATGTCCCCTATCAAATCCTGTAGCCTGGCCTTAGGTCGATACCAAACTACAGGACCATAATAAACAACCATAGCCAGCGGGCGATAATAAGCAACCGTAGTGACAGACTTAAACTACAGGGCAATAAAAGCGAATTGAATAAAATTGACAGTGCGATGTTAGATAAACTGAGTATGTCTGCATGTCAGTATCAAGATCTAATAAAAATTTATAATGAGATTAGGTCAATACTCAATATTATTGAGTGAAAATAGCTACTCGTATAGTCCAAAACCATAAAGAATGTTGAACATGATGATGAAAAATGACGTTATGGACTTAATACAAAACGTTTATTTGATAAACACGAGACAAATTTTATATTTTTCATCATTTCTATAAGTGTATCTATCGCATAGCTATTTATTTGCACAAGGTAATTTTATGATTATGTATCTCATTTCGAGATTAATTGGGTTCATCCCGTCCAGATATCTGCTGGTACAACGTATGTATCAATTACTGATCATTTCCTTAAATGAGTTCAGTGTCTGTCTAAATGGATTAATATATGAAATAAGCATCAAATGACACACAGTGTGAAAATATCCAACAGAACTCAAATTGGGAGAATTTCATAAAACGAGACAAGGTATCAGAAATATTTCAGTAAGAATCGTACATATTTACGTGCAGATTGCGAAGTAATCGCCATATCATCAGACACTTGCAGGACCATTGTACATAAAACAAGTCACTGAGAGATAGTGATCAAAGTTACAAAATTGTATCTGGCAATACAATTAGATGCATCTGAACTTTACCACGGGGCCATGTTTTAACGCCTAGTTAGATATCACAAAAAATTGTACTTATAGAGGAATTCGACCTATCTGCATGAAACTGTGGTCAAGCTGATATAAAGAATATAACAGACCGATTGAGGTCTTTAAATGTGTCAATAGGGATTTATTCCATAATGCGACGGCAATCTCCTTCTGCTTATATACGCAAACTGTGATTTTTTACCTGTGAGAAATAATACAGTAATCTGTGTTTGCATGTCGTTTTTTTCTAATTGTCGGGACAAACAACACGGACATGTTTACTCAAGAACAGTAGCTATGTTTGCACAATGATATTTGACGTATTCACCCGAAAGATCATTTACATTTCTCTTGGCGATCCATGTACGGTTGGATTTCTCTGAGCTATCACTGCACTAAAATCTATGAGTGCAAAAAGGTATATAAATGCAATGTTTCCTGTGCAAACTGTACAAGACCTTTTGGTCCAATGTAATAATGCCCCAGTAACCTTGCATGAGTTTTTCTTCCTTTATCTTACACGAGGGCAAAGAGAAATAACCTATTCACGGTTTTGAAAATCCAATATGTATCGCAGTTGCGGTTACCATGCATGCGTGCCAACATGTATAACAAAACCAAGCAAACCTCGGTATGGTTCTTCATAAAGTGTCAAGTTTTGTTTTTTTTTTGTGTCAAAGGAGAGTATCTGTTCGGTGGCCGAATCATAGGCTTATTGGACAGTTTTTATTAAGATTCATTCCCGTTTAATCAGTTTCAGTATTTATATTAAATTGGTATATTTTCATCATACGTTAATAACAACATAACATGAACTAGTTTCTGCAGTGGTAAATGTTAAAATATAGATAACGTTATTTTTTAGAGCTCAATTTTACGTAAACAGATATGATGTAAATTTCCAATTAATCTACTTATTGTAGGAACCTTTGGGAGAACTAGAGGGCGTCTGGCTGAGGTGTTATTAATCAGTCCTTTCTACATTTGATGTCCAGATGTTACCATGGAAGCACCCTTTCGGCAGCTAAGAATAAAAGGTCGAGGGAGCAGACGTAAATGACATTCATACCATAATGAAACACGAGTGCATGCAACATTTGCTACAGCAAGAGATACGCGTGTCACTCGTGCGGCTTCCGTCAGCATTAACAAAACACTCACTTTCTTTAAACCCTCGTGAAAGGTCAGAAACCAAACCGGAAATCCACCATTCAAATACTGAGAGTGGGCAAAATTTGAAATGCATTAATTGTACGTCAGTATCGCAGGATCTCGATTTTTCTGGCGACACATATAACAAAAGTGAGCAGGATAAGAATCGTATATGTGTCAATGGTGCAAACCATGGATCCCCTTTTCATAACCACACAGAGGAAAACGCTGATGATATCTCAACTGATGCAGCCACGGACGACGAAAGTGATTGCGAAGCTAGATCCCGAGTAGAAAGGAGTATTGGACCAAAGAGCAGACAGAAGCTTATACTTAAATTGAAAACAGACAAGAAAAGCAGCGGTGAGACGACGGTCCTCCATACTTCTAGTGTTGGAGAACAGTCAAAACAAGCTACGCAGTCAATAATGCTGAATGGGACAGAGCAGTCAAGAAACAAACAAGAAAACACCGGTTACGAGTCTACGGATTCCGAAGAGTACTCTTTAATGGAACTCAAACGCAAGGAGCTTAATAAGGACAACTGTGATGCCCCCTTAAAACTGATCATTAAAAATGTCATGTCGCTTATAGGACAGGAAAGCGATCGGACACGGCAGGATTCTTCATCTAATATGTCTACCAGTCCAAGACATGAACTGAACAATACTACCTTGAACTCTTACAGTAACCCAGGGAAAGCGCCTGTGGACTTCGGAGGCGTGGATCAGGATCTCGGTAGAGGAGAACGGACAGAGATGGTGGAAAACCATTGGGATAAGGAGAGTGTTTCAAAAGACCCCGATTCGCTTCATACTTCGGAAATCAATTCTGAAACGGCCATGAACCAGAACTGTAATAATAATTGTTTATCAGAGCAATCTGCCTCCCATGAGTCTGCTTCTAATGAGGGGATTACTGAAACAGACAAAGCAGGGGAGAATATGTTGCAGGACAGACCCGTTTCACGCAGTAGTGCTGGAAGCAGTGGCAGTCTACTGATAGACTTTCCTTTAACTGAAGAGGACAACGAAGACGTTTTCAAAAGTAACGGTAAGCAAACAATCCCTGGTGGAGATTATGCTGACAATACAAATGTTGTTCAGGAGGACGATGACAAATATGACTCTTACTTTGACTTCGATGGGTCTGCCCAACGAACAACTTTTTATGACAATGGATCAGTGCAGGGTCACTTTAGATGGAAGGAAAGGCCTAAGATTAGGAATGGTTCCAATGCTCAACCATATGCCGGAATGGCTTTGTCCGCTAATTACAAGCGAAAACGAGGGCGACCTAGAAAGGACCCTCTCGCCGCCAAATGGATGAAGGAATCTTTAACTGGTCAGTATATATTTTAAACAATAAGTTTGGAATCTGTTTACATCATATTTACCGGAAACTTATGTTAAAAAAGTATTTGTCTTCGAGTCTGTTAACATCGTTGATGTTCCTTTCGTCAACTTGACATTCCCTCCATGAAGCTGTTCTTGGCACTGTTGGGAAATCAGCTATTAAATCCAAATCAGCTATTAGTTCTAATATATTTTTCCTTATGTATTTTGCCACCAGTGGTCAGTGTCCCCGGACTGCTTGGTGTAACCTATGGCCCAGCCGTAAGAGCATCACGCGCTACACACTTTATATATATATATATATATATATATATATATATATATATATATACAGTGTTCCATCATGATACCAAACGAATTATTTATTAGTTCAATTATGTCCTTTATGTACTCACATCGATGTCCACATGCATAACCAGTCAAAATTGATATTAGCGCTGTATTTGTACATTCAAAAATTTATGTAATTACGCGGAAATAAAATTTTTTACTTTATATATGATATATCATTTTCTACGAATATATTTGAAAAAGAGACATTTTGTGAAGTATCTTGTCATTACTTTGATTTACCTCTTTTTAACAGGAGAGAATGCCTCCTTGACCATGGTAAATGGAGAGGAACACGTGCTGAATCTAAAAAATGGGAAATACAAACGGCTGCCTGCAGACGTTCCTCATTACAACTGGTTACAGACCAAAATTGAACAGTTACAGATCCCTAACCCCGATGACGAACAGAGAGAAGGAGAAGACGACATGAAGGAAAATGCAGGAAGTGATAATGATATGCATGGTGATATGCGGTATTCTGAAGACGCCGACGATAAGCTCGTTATCGATGAACAGAGGTATTTTTGCTTGATACTACCACAACTACCAGATTATATATGGGCTTAGTGAAAGGTATCCAAGGGGAAATCTGGGATTACATGTAAAGATTATATAAGAAGATAATGGAATTTCGATTTGTTTAATTTGTAATAGTAAAATTCAAGAGCGTACTTAAGCATAAAATAATGTGTCGGAACAAACAATAGATCCCGAACACACACATAGGAGTTTCGAATGCACGCGTCATTTCTTTCAATATTTTTATCTCCCCTAAAATGGCAGGAGACCTCAAGTGTTTGGTTTGTCATGGACGTCGTCGTCTGTCTCATTTCTTGTAAACGCGATAACTTTTAAATGATACAGCATTTTTCATGAAGTTTGAAATTTAGATTGTTTCTAACAATATCTCGGACGATTTCTAAAACCAAGGACCATGAACTTTATCATTAAGGACAAGTCGATGGAAATATAAATTTCTATGAACCCCATAACTTTTGAAGTATTGCATATTTTTTCCTCAAATTCGAAAGCTTATTAATTCAACCAAGTTCCTTGAAGAGTTCAGAAACTGGTGACCCTGACCTGGATCTTCTTGGTCAAATCAGCCGAAAAAAAAGTATTTATAAACCCAATAATTTTTTACACACTCAGTATATTCTCACGAAATTCGACTCGTGAAATGTTTCTACCAAACTCTCGGAAGTATCCAAAGGCCGTTGACAATTTCAGGTCAAAGCTGGAATAGATTTTTTGTTTTTGTGAATGCTGCGACTTTTGAGGTAGCCTGTATTTTTTTCATCAATTTTTTTTATGGGGGATCCATAGGGATGGGAGACATATATCTGTTTTTGCATTGCAACCTCATTCTAGTTTATCCTAGTCGCTTTGTCACGTTAGCAATGAAGTGCAACCAGTTTATGATGGGGGCTGTGAATATGTACATGTAACAGTTATCTCTGTGAGCGAGTTCATTTTTTCATTGCTTTTATAAACAAACTGAAGGTTTACAATAACTACTTTAAATACAATAAATGGCAGAAAATACTAATGTACACACACACACACACACACACACACACATATATATATATATATGATATTTATTTTGATATAACCGTCTATCTTCATTGAGTAGATAAAGAGTAAAAACATATTTAGTTTCTCATGATTATGTGCGATTGTAATTTGGCCTCCAAAGGTCTCATGTGACATAATCCAGCACTGGACACTACAACTACAAACCATGTTCTTATCAATGAAATGAAAATGCGTTTTGGAATCGATATCAAGACCTCCATTTGATATATTGTTTTATACCTGATAACAACGTGGCTCTTCTTCGCTTAGATAAATAGTTATTTTTGGTGAGCTCGCGGTTTGATAATTTGATCGAAGCACAGAGTACAAAGTTCAACCTGTAATTGCACGTGTCATTTCAGTCAACCATGTTCAGAAGCGATTGGCAGATTGCCTAATGAATCACAAGAAGTTGCTAGTGGAGCTGGGCAAACAAACGGAGCTGAAGTACACAAAGAATCCAATATATCGACCGGTAACAATTACTTTTATCAGCTCGACATGTACTTCAGATGAGACCCGTCAGCCACAATTATCTAAATTGTTATAAACAGGCTTGTCATATTATTACGGTTGAAGTAACATTCAATAACAAATGCTCAGTTGTGCTGGCGTTCAGGTTGCATTTAACCGAAAACCATTACAAAATGTCTGGGTGATATCAAAAGACAAGCGAATGTACATATTTTGCGATATACTGAAATTCCATGCTGTCATGCTAGGGATCTACACCTAATGGTTACGTGAACGCTTCCGTAATGCTTATATAATTATGTTCTGTTATAGGGCACAGTAAAACACAGTTGGCAGTACGGACAAAGAGGCCTTATAGACGACGGAAGATTGTACCAATACAGCGACGCCGAGGTCGCTCAAAGAAGTCCAACTGGGTTATGCAATTTCAGACAGATCATGGACCTGTAATTGTTAATTACGGCCCCGACGGTGTTTATCCTCTGCCCCAAGCAATCGTGAATGGTGCTAATGTGCTAGTACCTGCCGGACCAAGAGAAATCGCCCCCAATGTTGTCAATGCACTATTGAGACCATCGCAACCCCGACCAAAACTGCTTGTTCCTGGTTTTGCACCAAGGAACAATAATATCAATCCTACGACAAGAAAAGTGGGCCCAGATCACAGAATGATTGGTTCGAATCAAGGGGTAACTTCCCCACTTCAAATCCAATGTGCAGATGAGCAATCGAAAGTATCAGGGCAAAGAATGGTTATGATGTCCCCAGAAAATATATCCGAGGGAAGTTTTGCACAAAAGGCAGCTGATAGCATGATGATGAATCACGTTAGTAGACCGAGTGAACAATTTGTTTGGAACCCACCTGCCGCAAAAATCACCCAAGAAAGAGAAAGCATCTCAGGGGAAAATGGTTTCGGAAACGATAAAGACTCCGAGTCTGGCTATTCTAGCCTTCATAGTACCAGGATCGACACCCCTACTTTACAGACACCTCCACTTCGCTGCTCAGCTGATCTTTCAGGTCAGACAAAAACCTCTGTAACTAACCATAGTGCTGCTCCTCAGATTGGAACCCCGCCTCCTTTAATCCAAGGATTAGATTGCGTAGATAAAGATACTGTAAATCATGGAAATGTGAAAGAAATTCTTCGCAATAAGATTTCATCCAGCAGTGTACCCATATCTGCTTCTTCGAATGGACCAATTTATTATCCCTATAAAAACATTGCTCCTCGTACTAATTGTACGCAGAAAAGCATTGCACAATTCACTCAGGCTGCTGCGAAACAGTTAAGGGATGGTTCTCAACAATCGTGTACAACTGATGGTCCTGACGACGATGAGCCTTTAAATGTGTCTCCTACAGTCACAGCTGAGGAAAATATTGACAGACCGATTTCAAATCAAAACCAACAGTCTGGCTTTAATGATGATATGGATACACTCGTGCAAAATAGTACAAACAACCCGAGCAAGAGCACACTGAGGGAAGGACCTGATGACTCACGAGACGAAGACGAGTACGATGACGATGACTTGGTACAGAGGCCTAAGCCGGCGCATCAGGCTAACTCATCCAGAAGTGAAATGTACATGAACGAAAGAACAGTAATGAGAAACGCCAAGTCTCCAGATAGCCCGTCATCAACACCAGTGGTGTATGTGCCTCTACATCCAATTGATGAAACAATAACACAAACAAAATTATATTTAGAGGAGATTGATATGAAAATATCGAAAAAGGAACTGGAGCTTCAGAGTCTTTACAGCAAAAAAGCTCGTACAATGAGACGGTTGGCAGAGAGAGAAAAAAATAAACAACGTCTGCTCAATGCTAGACGTCGCAACAGAGAAGATTACACGAAAAAGAAAAGAGCTTCTTCAGTGGGACAGGATATAAAACATAAGTACCAGTCAAATCCATATTATGAAAATGACCAGGTTATTAATGGCGGTAAGCAAATCACAGAGGGTTTTCAGGAAAATAAAGAAATGCCTACTAATAATATGAAGACAGAATGTAAACAGCCGGTTTATAACAAAGCGGTGGCCGTTGAGGATTCAATTGAACCAGGCGAGGTAGTCCGACCTCATCATTCTGTCAACAGAAATATGCAAATGAAAAACGGGACAATTATGACACCAGCAGTGTCAACCTATGCTACACAGACAAGTCTTCATGGGAACTTTCAAATGGGAATTGGAAATGAAAGTTCAAGGGAAATGCCAGTTACCCGTCCTGTCTGCACGACGTCTTCAGTATGTCAAACAGACATGCTATCAAGTAGGCAGACAACAATGGTTACCGCGTCCAACTATATGAAGTTAGCTGTCGCACCTTCAACAGGGCCACAGTTTGATAAAATTGTTCCTGCTGTACCATGTTCTATTACGTCACCAGTTTCAAATCCACACCACATGACAGCCCCGGTTTACAATAACCAGATAAGGGTCAGTCACAGAGCTCCATCTGGTCCTGTTATACCGCCATCACAGCCACCGTTGCGCCTGATAGCTCCAAATGAACTTCATGTCCGCCCACAACAACAGGCTTCATTATTTACAGCTGCTGAACGGCGCGTTGATAACAAAGTGGCCCAAAGCTCTAGCCACTTTGCCTTTGACACCGCAAATATGCCTAGCAAGAACATCGAGACACAACAGGTATACCCTCTAAGAACTCGAGGTAGAGGTCGCGGGAGGGGGCGAGGGAGAGGCCGAGGGCGAAAGCGGAGTAGCCCAGTGATCGGTGGATTGCTTCCTCGGAGTGTAGGGATGCCGCCGGGACAGGCTTTGTGGTTTCCACCCCGCACCATTCCAACGCAAGCTCCCCAAGCAATTATCATTAATACTCCTCAAGGTAGAAATGGATTACAGGGACCAGTACCGAGTCATCCTCAACAGATTTCCATGCCTCCTGAGAGAGCGTACCAGGCTGGGATTGATTCTGCTCAGCAGATGGTCAATACGTCAACGGCAGCAATGGCCAATCAGCAGAAACAATCACCGGGACAGGTCCCAAACATTAATGTTATTTCACAGGCAGCGAATTTCCAAACTTCCATGTCAGCATCCAACATAAATGGGATGCAGCTGATAGTAGTCAATAATGACCAAGTTAAACCTGCGACGGCGCAGAACAGTGCTCATGTGATGCACTCTCAAGTGGCAACTGCAGGTGTTCATGTTAATGTCCAATCAGGCAGCAACAGAATTCAACACCAAAATATTAATATGCAACCGCAGAATAACTTACAAAAGCAACAACCACTGCCACAGGTTTCTCCGCGACATATCCAGCAGAAGCAGCAAACGAGGCAAAACCAGGATCTTCAAGTGTTCGTGTCTGCCCAGGGAAGACCTGTGCAACTGGTGACAGACCATCAAAATGTCGACACTAGTGCTCTCCCGAATGCTGAGACATCGGAGTGTAGTGTGTGCAAAGCCCAAGCCATTTTTCTTTGTTCCATGTGCCAGCGAGCTTGGTACTGCAGTCGTCAGTGTCAGGTAAAAACCCATTTTCGTTTTACTGAACTAACACTTTGCCAAATAAGTAATGGTTCTTGATATAACTGTTATGAGGAAAAAAGCTTTACTTAAAATATTACACAGAAACCAATAGATAATATACATATGGGCCATCTATACAAGCCTTACTTTTCTGTCTTGGATAATTGATATATATATATATATATATATATATATATATATATATATATAAAATACGATACATATTTTCTTTACAGGTCATGGCTTGGGCGGACCACCAGCGGGAATGCGCCATACATATGATGAATTCTCAGATGACATAATGGCTTTTGAGTGCTGAGAGGCCAAGATAACTGAAACTGTGGCTTTGTGGCTTCTGGGAGCACTCAACAGTGAGCCAGATAGAGCCTCTAATCATTTGCAGCTGACTAACGTTATGACGCAATTGGTAAAGACTAACCAATTTTCTTTTTGGTAGGAATACGCAAAATATCGACTGATAATGCTGAACATGTTACTGCTGCTGTGTATATAGTCATACCAAGATAAGTGCAAAGATGTTTGTGTTGATTTGAAAACATCAGTATAATTGATAACAAATCTTCTGTACACTACTTTAAACTTTCATCGCATCCGTACATGTTAAACGTCTTCCATGAACCCAACGGGAGATTTGCAGATATTTTTGTTATCATTTTATACTTTATATCTTCTTGGAATACAATGCTGTTTTTGATATATATAATTTGTACTGTGGACCACATGACACTATGCAGACGAAAAGCCGTGCTTATATAATTTTCTCCATTGAATGTTCTGTGTATACATTAGTGTCTTTTATATGATATAGTAGATAACGTCAAATCTGCTTCTGTCTCAAGTAACTGTGTTAAGGATTAACCTTGTAAAATTTTATGTAATACATAAGGATTGCATATATACATGTATATATATAAATATATGTATATATATATATATATATTTAACGTAAGAGAAATATGAAGTAAAATAGTGTTCCTCTATGTTTAGCGTACGCTAGATAGACAAAAAATCGTTGTAATATTATGATTTTTACATATAATTTAGTGAATGACTGAAAAGGGAAATCTTAGCTTCGTGATTCTGTGAGTTGAGGAAATTAAGGAACATCCGCCGGCACACAGCTATATGTGTAGCTGAATATTATATAATATATATATATATATATATATATATATATATATATATATATAGAGAGAGAGAGAGAGAGAGAGAGAGAGAGAGAACGAGATATATATATATATATATATATATATAAGAGTGTAATATGAATACAATATGTGATAAAACCAACATGATTCCCACAAAGGAGGTTCCCTAAATATCCCCGGGATAGGAAGTTTCACGTATATTTTACTACAATGTTCATGCATATAACAGACATAGTAGCATATTATTGTTTTGTTGTGTCGCTATCAGCTGTATGTATGTCTCGTCAATGGCTAGCATATCTATCATGACGATGGGGATGAATCGTGGATTGCTTAGTAATTTATTTTTGTTTCATATCGCTGTGTACAAAGTTTGAGAAAACGTTATGTTTCTTTATTGAGATACAAGGAAGTATATCACTCATACGAGGCCAGTATTTGAAGCGGAAGTCTTATATTGTTAAAACTTTCTGATTCAAACCATAACTTAACATTAAAGAATATTCCTATAACATCAATTAAAATTAATTAATATTTATATTGAAAAATTATAGGAACAAGAGCAGGCAATCATGGCATATCGTATTTAATTTAATTTTGAATCAACTGTAAAGTACAGTTCATACTTTGGTAGAAGTACTGACAGGATGTAGTATATCATTTATTTGCTCACGTGAAACTGCAGTTTTAATACAGTATTTAATATTCCATTACTTAAACGTATATATTGAAATGTTCTAACGTCTCACTTTTTCATCGTGGTTTGCAAACCTGAAACGGCCAGAAAGAAAAAAAGTTTTTCTTATACTTTCAATGTCCGCTGCAATGTCTCATACAAACAGATATTTTAGTAGTTTCCTGTGTATATAGGGGCATTGTTTTCATATTACATGTCCCGTCTGTAGTAAGGATACAAAGGCCAGTATGAATGATCTCATGTTAGCCGTACATATTTGCCTAATAGTAATAAAAAGGATACAATTGACTATGTGTTTTTATTTTACAAGAGTTTAAGGCATTAAAGTTATCACGGACTGTGGCGTTTGACTTAAGTGAATGCGACTAATTGGTAAAAACTGGGCGGAATGATCTAGGGCCATGAATTGTAAAAATGTTCCATAATATGAGCCAATGTTAATTTCGAATGATAAAATTAAAGAAATCCGTTTTTGTGTTTATTAAATCATAATTTCTATTTAATATATTACCTTTCGATCTGCAAGCTGAAATAGTTATACTGTAGGGTTTCGTGATCGCTCATTATCCGTGTATTATAAAAATATATAATTCTATTAAAAGGTTAGCTCTCCTTTTTTGATGATTAAATTTCCTCAAAATTTGGAGTAGAAAAATCGTTGACACGTTGGCAATGATCAAATATGTATATCGCATATATTTAAGGAAAAGGTAAGGTAAATTGCTCCGAAGAAAACTAGTTTTTGACGTTCGTTTATAAATGAACTTCGACAAACATGATATAACTGTTACCCAGGGGAAAATTCAACTATTTTGAATATGTGCAGCCTAAAAAGTATAGGGATTGACGGAAGTGTTCATATTTTTATACATTTTCCCCAAAACCTTCTCGATAGGTGATTGGTATATATGTAGGCTTCTTATGTTGGGTGTTACTTTTTCTCTGCTTCCCGATGATTGGTACTGATCAGCGCTATTTTATGAACAATATGGCGTTATTTGCTAATATTACTTGTGACCAACATATTCATCTTTCCACAATTATAAATGAATCATCTGTGGTGAACTGATGCCCTTAATTCGAGATATTCGAGGTCCTACACTCGTTGCTCTTCAGTACTAGATCCATGGATGTTTATAGTATTCAAATCCAAACAGTATCGACAATTCTTGTCCTTACATTATTCAACATCATTAAGACCGATGTCGGTCAGGTTCACCCAAGCATCAGCGAGTAGTGCGGCGGCTAATGGAAAAATTGTTCAAATTGTGATAAAAGTACCAAATTAGGTACAGTTGTAGTATTGTACACTGGCTTTCATTTAAGAAATAGTACCTAGAAATATTCATGGTATTTCAGGGTGGATCCTGCAATTACTTTTGGTGTACCGATGAATAAATTAAATAATTGAAAAATAATGTCTAATCTAAAAGTGTTCGATCAAGGCTTTTATTTTGCAGCACTTTACACTTCAAGTGAAGTTAATTCAGTTTAACAAGCAACCAGATTAATAGAGCAGGGTGTATTTATTTATCAAGTATTGTGCAGAACTAACGCAATTGAGCACGCCTTTTTAATTTTGTTTACATGTATGTATCGCAAACATGTTTCATGTAAATTATAACAAACTTAATCTTACCATTAATTGAATAATTAACTAAATAAAGGCTATGGTGACAGCATGAATTATAACATGGATATAATTATAAGTATTTATGTTTGTCAAAAAGCCTACTAAAGAGCAAGTTAATTTTTCAGTAAAAATGTTTCGAAACTCTGCCCGTCTACTTTTCCTGTTCATATGATGGCTCTAGACCTCTAGACCTGTCAAAATTCCAATATGGCCACCGCCCACTCGCTGATTTTCTTTCGCACGTGATAACTAAACAACAACAACATACTTGAGCTTTCCCAAATTCACAGGTATGTTTGGTACATGCGAGGGCTTCAGACCTATTGAATTACAGACTTGTCGGAATTTCAATACGGCCACCAGATCATGATGGATGATTTTCTTTCGCACCGGATATCTCAACAAGAACATGCTTGATCCTAATCGCTAATCTCGGGGATCATTGGTGCCTATGCGGACTCAATCCCTTTCCAATAACAGACCTGTTAGAATTCCAATATGGCTCCCAGAGCACAATTGGGGATATTCTTTTAAGCGCGATATCTCAACAAGAACAAGCTTGATCTATCTCATTTACCCAGAGATGATTGGTACCTATAAGGGCTCCATTTCTATCGAATAGCAGGCCTGTTGAAATTCCAATATGGCCACCAGTGCACTATCGTTGATTTTCTTTCTCAACAATATGCTTGATCTTTCTCTCATTCACAGGGATCATTGGTGCCTATGTGGGCTTCTGACCTATTGAAATACAGACTTGCTCAAAATCAAATATGGCCAACAGACTACAGTCCGTGATTTTCTGTTGCACACATTATTTCAGACATGTCTTCTTAATGTATTATTAGAACCAGTAGGATTTTTTCCCTCATGCATATGGATTAAAAACCTGTTTCTGTTTGTCATATGTTTCAACTTTAACTTAATTTTTTACCAATTTGTAAACTAGTCTAGCACTAGCAGAAATGCTAATACAGAAATAACAACATGGAATGCACCTGGACTTAAGAAAAAAAAAATTAGTAGAAGTTAAAAAAGTGATAAATAATCTTTTATAATGAATTTTCTGATGCATTCCACGGGTACTATTGTTATGGAATAGTCGGGAAGAGTACAGGGAGAGGATGGGTCTTAGTTTACGTGCAACAGAAATTATGATGGTACATTAATTAATGATGATAAAGATTTGGCCATAGGTTGCTGCTATATTGCGCCAGCAGGTTCAACATTCTATGTGGATGAAGACGAAATAAATGGTATCAACAGGCTGGAAAATTTTTTGGTAGATACTTTAGCAGAAATTGATTTAATTTAATTTTCCTTGGTGATTTTAATGCTAGAACTGCAAATATAACAGATATACTAGATATACCAGGAGACATAATTATGTGTTTTACTCCCTTTTGTAGCACTGTAGTTGATTATGTATCTGTCAGTAGCTGTCTACTTCATAAGGTAGATGGATCCTGTGTATTATCAGATGATCCGTCCGATCACTTTCCTTTTAGCTGTTCACTTAATATTATCAGACCAAGGAAAGAGCTTTCGAATGAACAAATGCGAACTGACAAAATTTGGTAAAATTTTATCAGACTGATGAAGATAAAAAAATATTTCAAACTCATTAGAAAAAATAGAATGTGCGTTACTTTTCAACACATTTAATGAAACCTTAGAGACGTATCCGGACAAAGCAAGTGAGACATTGGTTAGTATTTATCAAAATATATCGTACAGAAATAAACAAAACTTCCGAGACAACATGAAACTAAAGCAACCAAATGGTGGAAAAAAGAATGTGAATTTTGGAAAAATGAAAAATATAGCTTTGAATAAGTATAGATGTACAAAATCAGATGGCGATTTACTTATTATTAACAAATAAAACAGAGGTTTGAAAATTATGTGAAGAAAAAGAAGGCAATCATCCAAGCCTCAGAGATGCAAAAGGTGATAGGTGCAAAAGACACTGATTCCATGCGGAAAAACATGAGATTTTTAAATAAAAAGAAAATTGTTACAACAGTAGAACCGGTACGATGGTACAAACATTTTAAGGAACTTTTTAATTCATCAACACATGATATCAATCAAGAGTTTAAGAATCATACTCTGTAATATTAAAAAAATGTATTAAAATTGAAAATAATACACAGCTTGATGGACTCATTACACCATGTGAAGTAAAGAAAGCCATAAATAAAATGAAAAGAGGAAAGGCCCCAGGGCCTGACTGGATAACGGTAGATATATTGAAAGATACATTTAGTCACATATCGTCTCATATATTAAAATTATTTAAGTGTATTAGGAAATGGATTTTTCCCAGCCTCTTGGAGTAAAGCATTTATTGTACCAATTCACAAAAAGGCTTCCACCATAGATCCTAAAAAATATATAGGAATTTCATTTCTTAATAACGTCGGTAAACTAATTACAAAAATATTGGCAAACAAAATTCAAAATTATTTTTGATTAAGCTGGATTATTATGTGAAGCACAAGCTGGCTATAGGAAAGGTAATTCAAAAGTAGACCATGCATTTTCTTTAATGGGGTGTGTGCAGAAATATTAAAAAAAAGAAAAGGTTTTATTACACTTTTATTGATTTTTAAACTGCTTTTGATAGTGTACAACATGATTTATTGTGGTATGTTACTGTTATATCTGGGATAAAAAGGAAACTCTTACAGACATTTCAGTCAATATATAGTCAAATGAAATCATGTCTTCTTACAGAGGAAGGATTAACAGAATATTTGAATGTACTAACGGAACTCGACCATGCAGGGTGCTTGGTGAGTTCCCTTCTGTTTTCCTTAATCATAGATGAATTTTATGAACAAATTAATTAAATAGATTGTCATGGTATGAAAATTGATGAATATTTGCCAAACTTAATGACATTAATGTACGCTGATGATTTAGTATGCTTCAGTGATACAATAGGGCGTCTCCAAGAACAAATCAACCAGTTTCAAGTTTATTCTGTCAATTATGGCTTTAAGTTACTTTAGGAAATACAAAAATTATGGTTTTTAGACACGGGGGATTATTAAAAAGAATAGAGATACGGCACTCTCCAAAATACTCAAATTGAAACGGTAAATGACTATAGATATTTAAGGGTAATATTTACAAGTACATTGTCATGGTATAAAATAAAGAAAGCGCAGACAATGCAGGCTAAAAGAGCAGTGACTCTCATAAAAACAAATTATAGGAAATATAGTTGTTTATCAGTGAGCCAGCTATTTTATCTATGTGATTGTATGGTTACACCGGTTTTATTATATGGTTCAGAACTGTGGGACTATGAAAGATGTGAAATAATTGAAAAGGTGCAATATATATTTTGCAAGTACATTCTAAAAAATAGCTCTTCAGCTCCGAACGCAGCATCTTTGGGAGAGTTTGGAAGGAATCCAATGTATGTCAGTCAGTTATTAAGATGTGTAAAATACTGGACAAAACTAGTAGATTATGGTAATAATAGATAACCAGAGCGTATATATAACATGCTGTTTAATCTAGATATGAATGGAAAACAAGCATGGATTACTCATATAAGAAGCAAAATATGCAGCGCAAGTTTTGGGTTTGAGTTATTGATATGGCAGAACAAAACTGGTCTTGTGATGTAAAAGTAAATACTAAATTAGATTTATATGGTACTTTAAAATCCATGGTCTCAATTAATGGAGAAATATATACAGTGTGTGACTAAAACCAAGCATAAACAAGCGCTAGCCAGATTGAGATGTTCATGTCATGATTTGATGACTGAAAAGGGAAGATAATCGCAAATGGATAGGGTTTGCTGGTTTAAAGGTTTGTTTGTAGACACAAAACTTTAAAACGCTGTTTAGTTGTTCATTTACGATAACATTTTAAAAAGAATTTACCCTGATAATTAAATAGGATCCGCCCCTGATAATTAAATATGATCCGCCCCTGAAAAATTCAGGGGTTTATTTCAGTGCTCACATGGAAATGTCCATATATATCTAGCTCATTTATACAAACAACAGATACTTTGCACTAAGAACAATAAAACTGTGCAAGATTTTTAAGCAAGAAGCAACATACATATTGTATGATGAAATATGTAATGTTTATACAGTGAACCCATACTACGTAAGTAGTAACCCCGATCTTCCGTTTATTTTTCTTATAAATTTGAGTACCCCAAATTTAACATAGGATCCGCCCCCGTTACACTGAGAAGATTTGGTGGAACTTATAAAAAAATGAAAATGTATTAACCAAACTTCATCTCCACCAAATTTGGTACTTTTATCACAATCTGAACAATTCTTCTGTATTTTGCCTTTAACCGCTGCACTACAGCCGTCTCCTCCGTTCCATCCAGTTAAATGTAAATATCACTGTCCAGACCTCATGGCTCTACTGTCCAGAAAACTCTATAATCAACATTTCCCCCATGCAACGTACTACATGTACCTTGAGTTCTCCACTGGTCTCAAGCATTTCTCATCTTCACCTCTTCTCCTGCACTCAGATATACCACGTCCCTGTTCTTTGGAGCTTCACATTTCTTTAACCTTCAAAAATGCCCTTCATAGTACTAAAAATTACAGGAGACCCTCTAGCTTTCAGAATTTCCCATTCAAGGTCACCTGAGCTTAACAGTCCCCAGCTTCACCTTATCCTGCTGGATCTTTTAAAATTTTACATTTTTTTAACCTTCAGTTCTTCTTGACTGAAGTTCTTCCCTTAGTTCAGAAACGACTGCTTCGAGATCTTACAAAGTTTACAAATTCCCCCTCTTCCAAGATTCATATATTGTCACTCTTCTTAAACAATGAGCTCTGTGTACAGAACATGTGATCTAAATTCTCAACATATATAAATTAATAAATGTTTTCTTTATCCCATGAGTGCGTTGTTTATCTTATTGTTCGGTGTTGTCTAAATGTTTAAAATCATAGTCGCTTGCATTATTGACAAATGGACGCCCTTTTACATGGACGTACACTGGGTTAAAGGGATGGTTATATATCTTTGTAAAAGATAAATGAATAATTATTTTCTCCAGGTTAATTGGACCCTGCGCTCCCTTATTTCATATCTGTGTACCGGGAATGTTAGTACAGTTGATGACAAGAGAAAATATTTTGTGTACTACAATGTGAATGTCATGTCAAGACAAAAAAAATCAGGTCTAAAAACAATGACTTCATGTATATGGCTGAATACAACACTAAGATTATAAATGTTATTTTATATAGTTATCTACGAAATTTTTCTTTGCTTCTGTACTAAACAAATGTCCCTGTATCGATTCAGCATGTATTCAGGTATAAACAGAAATATTTCACAAAAAATTCTCTTTTTCTTGATTGAATTACTTTCAAACAGCATATTTTGATTTCATTCATGAAACAACGAAACCCTTAAAAGGGTATCCAAACCCATGCGGCATATCAATTGAAACAGAAAATCTTAAATAATGGAAATAATTGAGCAGGTGAGAGCTGCATAGGTTCATTCGCCAATCCTAATGAATCAAATGAATAGCAGACGCTGCTATTTTATGTAAAAACCTAAGCTGAATGTGTTTATTGGCTTGGTACTACTGGGCTAATATTGAATGTGCTGCAGAGTAGTACTCTCATGACCAAGGGGTCATTAGATTCAATAGGTAAAATAGTTGAATTCCAGTGTAATTTCAATTTGCCGGTGACAATGATATCGGCTGTACAAGCCCGATTCAATTATCCACGTGACAAATTCCATCCTTATTGCTACCCTCATATAGCTGCAAGTTATGGGACCATTTAATGTTTGGTGATAATGACCGTTAAATTACACTTCAAGTGACTTATGATTGGTTAGTAAACGGTTGCTGAAGATTTAAATGCATGCCGCACAGTGACTCCATATTAATATATAGAAGAACTGACGTCATAGGGGTCTACTTATTCAATTTTCAGCTTTGACAATTTAGACTTAATGTTCTTTAGAAGTCAAATGCTACATGCGGGTAAATAGACAGATGTTACCGAGGTAAGCTATATGGCTATCTAATAGGGACCAAATTTAAAATCATGTCAAATTCAGACCATCATATCAGGGGAAAATGTTCAGGAAAATCACAGTTCAGGAATAGAACTTTTGTCACAGTGCACATATGTTAGAGAACAGAGTGCCCATGGTTTCGAGATTATATTTAATGTGTTTAAAAAGTGTCATAGATATTTTTTGTCAATGTACAATGTTCACAAGTTTACAGAACTTTGGTTCTTGTAAAGGGTCATAGGGTCATAAAACAACCACCGGTTCCATAGTCATGTGTTTCTCACCTACTGTAGTTATTTGCAAATGTAATAACGTATACTTATTCAATAGAACTTTCTCAGAACACTTGCGACACCTGTCGATGATAAATGACACTGAATGTTCGGGTCCGCAAGTTCTACGGGATAATGTATTTTATTATATCTGACATAGTTCATATGCCAACAAATATACTTTAACTTTAACGATGAGTTTTCTCGCCCAGTTTGATTTATATGTGATTTTATTTGACAGAATCTGTAATGCTAGACAATTGGACCCGAACTCTTTAAACGATCGTTATGTACAGGGCATATGTATTTTACAACACGAGGTCTGTCAGACAAAAGGTATCTTATGTTCTGTTACTTATTCAATTTGCATGTCTTTTACAACATGGTGTCTTTCAGGAAAAGAGTAACTTATTTATGTATACGTTATATCTCCGTATGTGTTCAAGTGGGGGTGTGTTTTACAATATGAGGACTGACCTTCCTATCGTTAAAAATAGGCCACAACATGGCAACAGGTGCAGGTCTCGTCATGATAATAACGTCACAGATAACTGTAAATGTAATATAACATTTCGCACCTGTTTTATATATTGACAGGGCAATATGTTCAAAGGTCACAATCCACTGGAAATTATATATTATCTGCTATGCTTTATAGAAACAATTTATACCTGATCTGTATCCGTAAAATTCCTACCGAAGTTTTGTTTTATATTTTTATGTTCAAAATATGTGATGCTGGGCAGTTGGATCCGGCCCCTAAAAAGACCGTTACGACAGTGCGCAGGCTCGTGAAAAAGGTCTAAAGGCGTGTATTTTACAAGATGAGGTATGTCAGACAAAAAGCTATTTATGTTATGTTACTTATCATTTGGCATTGATTTTACAACACGAGCTTTGTAACACAAAAGGCAGTTTACGTTTTGTTACTTATTCACTTGGCATATATTTTTCAACACGAGT
This sequence comes from Sipunculus nudus, assembly GCA_026874595.1. Taxonomy (NCBI): domain Eukaryota; kingdom Metazoa; phylum Annelida; class Sipuncula; order Golfingiida; family Sipunculidae; genus Sipunculus; species Sipunculus nudus. The sequence goes on from CM049312.1 coordinate 32,263,456, forward strand.
CTTGTTAGACAAAAGGCAGTTATGTTACTTATTCACTTGGCATGTATTTTACAACACGAGTTATGTTAGACAAAAGACAGTATATGTTATGCTACTTTCCAATATGCATGTATTTTACAACATGATGTATGTTAGACTAAAGGCAGTTTATATGTTACATATCCACTTGACATGTATTTTACAACATGAGGTCTGACAGACAAAAGGCAGTTTATGTTATTTTACATATTCATTTGGCGTGTATTTTACAACATGCGGTTTTTCAGACAGAATGCTGCCTTTTTAAATTACTGATTCAATTGGCATGTATTCTACAACATGAGGAGAGTTAAACAAAAGGCAGTTTATGTTATGTTGCTTATTAAAAACGGCATGTATTTTACAAGATGAGGTATGTCAGACAAAAAGCTATTTATGTTATGTTACTTATCATTTGGCATTGATTTTACAACACGAGCTTTGTAACACAAAAGGCAGTTTACGTTTTGTAACTTATTCACTTGGCATATATTTTTCAACACGAGTCTTGTTCGACAAAAGGCAGTTATGTTACTTATTCACTTGGCATGTATTTTACAACACGAGTTATGTTAGACAAAAGACAGTATATGTTATGCTACTTTCCAATATGCATGTATTTTACAACATGATGTATGTTAGACTAAAGGCAGTTTATATGTTACATATCCACTTGGCATGTATTTTACAACATGAGGTCTGACAGACAAAAGGCAGTTTATGTTATTTTACATATTCATTTGGCGTGTATTTTACAACATGCGGTCTGTCAGACAGTATGCTGCCTTTTTAAATTACTGATTCAATTGGCATGTATTCTACAACATGAGGAGAGTAAAACAAAAGGCAGTTTATGTTATGTTGCTTATTAAAAACGGCATGTATTTTACAATATGAGGTCTGTCCGACAAAATGCAGCATTGTTATGTTAACGATTCAATTGGCATGTATTTTACAACATGAGGTGAGTCAGACAAAAGGCAGTTTATGTTATGTTGCTTATTCAATCGGCGTGTATTTTACAATATGCGGTCTGTCAGACAAAATGCAGCATTTGTTGTATTACCGATTTAATTTGCATGTATTTTACTACAAGAGGTAAGTCAGACAAAAGGCAGTTTCTGCTATATTGCTTATTCAAATGGCGTATATTTTACAAGATGAGATATGTAAGACAAAAGGTAGTTTATGATCTGTTACATATCCCCTTGGCGTGTATTTTACAACATGAGGCCTGTCAGACTGAATGCTTTATTTCTTTATATTACTTATTCAATTAGCATTTATTCTACAACATGAGGCAATTTATGGTATATTGTTTATTCAATCGGCGTGTATTTTACAACATGAGGTGAGTCAGGCAAAAGGCAGTTTATGTTATATTATTTATTCCATCGGCGTGTATTTTACAACATGCGGTCTGACAGACAAAATGCAGCATTTGTTAAATTACTGATTCAATTGGCATGTATTTTACAACATGAGGTCTGTCTGACAGAATACTGCGTTCGTTATATTACTTATTCAATTAGCATGTATTCTACACCATAAGGTTAGTCGGAAAAAAAGGCAGTTTATATTATTTTGCTTGTTCAATCGACATGTATTTTACATCAAAAGTCTGTCAGACAAAATGCAGCATTTGTTATATTAGTGATTCAATTGGAGTGTATTTTACAACATGAGGTGAGTCAGACAAAAGGCAGTTTATGTTATGTTAACTTATTCAATTGGCGTGTATTTTACACAAAATCTGTCAGACAAAATGCAGCATTTATTATATTACTGATTCAATTGGCGTGTATTTTACAACTTGAGGTCTGTCAGACAGAATGCTGCATTTTTTTATATTACTTGTTCAATTGGCATTTATTTTACAACATGAGGTGAGTCAAACAAAAGGCAGTTTATGTTATGTTGTTAATTCAATCGGCGTGTATTTTACATCAAAAAGTCTCTCAGACAAAATGCAACGTTTGTTATATTACTGAATCAATTGGTGTGTATTTTACAACATGGGGTGAGTCAGACAAAAGGCAGTTTATTTTATGTGACTTATTCAATTGGCGTGTATTTCACACAAAATCTGTCAGACAAAATGCAGCATTTATTATATCACTGATTCAATTGGCGTGTATTTTACAACATGAGGTGAGTCAGGCAAAAGGCATTTTATGTTATGTTACTTATTCAATTGGCGTGTACTTTACACAAAATCTGTCAGACAAAATGGAGCATTTATTATATTACTGATTCAATTGGCGTGTATTTTACAACTTGAGGTCTGTCAGAGAAAAAGACAGTTTATACCATGTAACTCTTTTAATTTGCGTGTATCTCACATTAAGAGAAATGTCAGACAAGGGGTATCTTTTGTTATATCACTATTCAATTTACGTGTATTTCACAACATAACGTCCATGTCAGCTTATGGTATCAACCTGAGACGTTTTACCTACTCACTCTTTCTTTGCACTTAAACTTCTCAATATGATTAGTTTAGCAGGAACTTTACTCACAGACTCATCATAACCCACTTTGAGAGTGCCACAGTTATCAGTCTGTAACATGATCGTTTTCGCCAAAATCGAATTCTGCTTGATGGGGCTCTAGTCGTCTGGTGGCTGTGTATCATTAACTGAAGTATGTATGTTTAGAATTTATCCCGTATTAACATTAATGCGTATCACAAGATTGTAATGTGTACTCGTGTGTACACATGAATACACATAAGTAGACGTTTTAATTTACTGTGATATGTGGTTTTTCAACACAGCATATATAACAGTATCAACTGCAGCCTGCGGTATCAAGGTCACATACTTAATCTCTGAAAGTGGAAGTTGATGTAAAGAGCAAGTCTGTGTGTGTATGTGTGGGGGCATGCACTATGTGTCTATATACTTGTACAGTGTCAGAATATCGTCAATATTTTCTTGTTTTTAACTTTTAAAATTGTTTTACTTTACATGTTCAGCTATTGTGCGTCGGTTCATTTTGACCTACGATATGCCGCAAATTCATCAAAAACATGCAAGGCTTGGGGGTTAACTGCAGATTTTTGCGTGTCATTTTTTTATAATTTAAACTAGTATATTTAATTATGCATGTTCTGATCTGCACATATGTAGTATATATTGATATCTTATTTAAAATAAAGTTCCTTAAGATCTTATTTTTGGTGTTAATTTTATGATACTATTCATTTTTCGGTGAATGTCCCCCTAAGAGTATTATAAAATCGGTGACATTGGTTAACTAGTTATTTTTGTGCAACCCTGCACATGGAATAAAAGGGAAAGCCAATAAATAAACAGTCCTGAGTAAATTTTATAACCTTGCCTTAGGGAAAACAATTGTTTAATACATAATAACACCAATTATAATAAAATTACACTGCTCAATATCAGTAGATAAAAGCTCCTTGAAAGTGCTCAGTCTCGGTAAGAATCCTGTTAAACTGCGCATAAACTCCTCAATCCCATTAGCTTATATGTTGTAAGCTGCTCACATTGATAACATGTCAAGTACGAAACTACTCAAGTTGAGTAGGTTTCCATGTAAAACTACTCACTGAGAGCATCATCGGTCTCAGTAGATTTAAATCATCGGATGGATGAGTTTAACTTTTAGTGGACAATTACTCTATCGATGTGCGTGTGGTTTATTACATGGCGTCTGTCACACAAAATGTAGTGTATGGACGCGATACGTTATCTCTTCTGATATATGAATGTAAAGGCGCATGTATGGCCTACCTTTCATTAGAATAGATCAGAACCATACTGGTGCAGGTCCCGTGGTGTACCGTACATTAAACCACTCCGCAGGAATGATAACGTTACAGATAAAGCTAACTAGTCAAGATAACGTATTGTATTAATACATACCACAGAATATCCTCTGTCAAAAGAAAATAAATAGGGATATTTCGTCCCAACAACAGTATTTATAGATGCCATATGCATTTATATAATTGTACTTATTCTTGTAACAATGAAATGTCTGCGGTTTTATATTATATTATAACTACATCATTTTTCATGAGATAAAATCATTTTTCATACATTTGGTATAAATGGTGTTGGATTCGTGCCAGCAGATGATTTTGATTGAAATCTAGCACCTTGACCAGTTTATCTTAGCCCTGCTAAGAAATGTTACGGTTAATGTGACGATTTTCAAAATAAATTATATATATGCTGTTTCAAATCCATCAGTGTTCATTTCATGACATAAGTAAACATCACTGAAATAATGAGTGATGGAAATGAGGGAACAGATGTAGCGAATGGTATCAAAACATGATTTTCTTACACTCAGAAAACTGCCTTGCATTTCCACGCGGTCCAAACTCATTGGAAAACTGAGAATAATTTTTTTATATTGTTGCAGATTTATGCATGACCACTAAATGAATACTGTTGAATTTGTAGGTAACCGAAAGTAAGAACAAAGAGAGTGTTCCCAGGCAAGATATTGAGTCAATGTCAGGTAATTATTTTAGGTAAGCCATGAAATGATGAGAAACAAGTGGTCTGGTTTCAGAAAGGAAATATGTACAGTGATGAGTACTAAATATGTTAGAACATTTACTTGAAAATGTGGATAGAGAAAATGACTGAAAGGCTGCACTTGCAAAACGCTTATTAAGGCTTTTGGAAGTCAATAACGCAAACACAAATCTGAATAACATATTTAAGCAGAGAAATCTTCAGAAAAAGCTTTCCTTCCCCAGAGATCATCTGAAACATCCATTTCCAGTACCGTTATTCCTTGCGATACCATGCTACGTACATCGTGTGGAACTTCAATACAGGAGAAGGAATCCTGACAATAGTCTAACTTCTATCAACACACTGTATATTGTGTGATATGATGCTAGAAATGTAGACCTAATATTCTGATACATCCATCATACAACGTCAAACAGCATTTGAGTTAGAGATCCGTAACCTTCGCCGATGATGTCGCCAGAAATTATCAGCTAACCGAGGTCACTGTCAAATAAATGTACACAGCATTATGTAATCCATTGATATGCTGAGGCACTCATCGATGTTTTAGGTCACCAAGTAAACATCAGGGCTTTGACATTTTCACACTACAGGGTCTAGACTATAAGCTTTTTTTGTATGTATGTCAGATTAGGAAAGTGAACCAACAATAAAGACGATCTCGAAAAGGAAAATCTGGTAAATAATTTGGAAATGCCATGTTCAATGAATTTAGCCCATGTATGATAAAAGTAACATATTAGTCACAATATTTATGCTTTCAGCATCTATTTTCATAATCCACATTCAACAAATCAGAGAACGTCTGGAATGGAGATATGATGGTGCTCATACTTCTAGGGAAAAATCTTGATCCTGATCAATAATAAACTCTTAATTAAATTATATCTCTTACTGCAAAGGATACATTTATATTCCTTAAACATCTTGATTGTAAATCTTCACTCACACTTCCATGTTTCAATCGTTCGTTTATCTTTTCGTTCGAAAAGAAGGTAACAAATAAAACCACATAACCTGTAATACTGAATTATTTATTTTCCTTAATAGTGCACGTCGGTTTCTTTGTTTTTCACACTTCTTTTCATTCATCATAACGTCATCAGTTTTCATTAAATGGATTTTGATATAACTGTGTGCACCTGGAGACCTGATGTTTTCACATCGTTATCTGAAACAAAATACACATTTTCAAGTATCTAATGATTTTATTTTTGTAATTATTTAATTGAATTAATGAGCTAACTGTTCATGAACTAAAATCTGGACGAACTATATTCCTACAAGAAACACAAGGAACATTTTATCACAACATTTTGAACGGAAGTACTAGAAGGAATGACACCTTAGCCACCAAGAAGTTGCTTTGACAGTCTTTGGTTAATCTTTGCTGTTTGAAGATATAAAGAAGTTTTTCTTCGTCTCTTAAAAAGTTCCCATGCATTGTAAATAAATAATTGATCATCACTTATCTTGATAAACAAGTATTTTATGTTAAAGGGGTTAAGGGAGAAAAAAGAGGATTTGTATTTTCTTTCTCTAAAACTCTAACTTCCATGTAATCCCTTGCTCTATTAGATCTGAGAACCCATCTTAATCATGTTGAAAAGGGCCGTTTTTAACAGTTAAAAGGGAACATTTTCGAGATATTATAGAGTAAATATTATATACCATAGGCAGGATTTTGAGTGAAGCTGTTGAATTCTTTACTTTGTTCTTGTTTTATTTACTTATACGAAACTTATTTGAATATCACCACTATTTATTATGCTTGTATTTAAAGCAGCATACGTTATTTATAGAACCCTTATCACATGACGGGGGTCTAATGTAACATATTAGACATTGAATCAGTAGGTTTGCTTTAAAAGAATAAATCCTCCCCAATCGTACACCCTAACGTACATAGTGACCGAGTCATATAGAGAATACAAACTCAAAACGTGGGAGAATTTTAAAAAGATATATTATTATGGAAAAAGTATATTATTATGGAACAGACAGAATGACTCAATAGAATTTGAAACATAGCATGCAAACATATCATCATATTTATTCTGCATAATTAGTAATTCTGGTTTGTCAATAATGCTACGTTTCTTAATATATTTCTAGTGCTGAAGCTACTATATAGCAGAATTATCACGATTGAACCTTGTTTATGTGCTTCGATTTAGTACGTTGATGTAGGTTTATTTTACTGCAGTGAAATTCCACCGCCCATACATAATAATTCTTGTAAACACCTCGAGCTCAAAAACCTCATCATGAGATACTTCACAAAAGGAATGATTTAAATTCAATGATATTTACAGTAACATTTAAATGCTCATATCGCTAAAGGGACATGTAATAGACGTTTACATTGTTTACAATCTCACCATGCAAATTAACTGCCAGAAATCTTGGCGAATATAAACACCCGAATTACATTATCTAATACGCTACTGAAATATAACAAAGATATGTTCCATATTCAAACCACTCATAACCACAAAAAATGACAAATAGTGAAAATGCATAAGCACAGATCGGGAAAATGACCCAGGTCATTAAATCCTTGGTATGCACATAAGTTTGGAAAGAGGTTCCTACAAGGGCATGTACGAAAACCATGACAATAAAAAAAGCACGAACAATGTCAACGGTATAGGAGTAAGGGCATAGAAAAAAAAACAACCTTATTAATATGTGGATGTCACTCACAAGTCTCATATCGTGACAACTTGACCTAGAAATTATATAAAAACACGCACAGTTCGAGAGGATTAACGGAGTATTACGGACACACAATAAAAGGAACTTATGTAAAAATAATTTTCAACGTTATCAAGATTAGGTCACCTATTTATGTGCTTTTACCATGGTTGGCATGACCGACCAACAGTACTCGAACTGTGTGTATCTTGGAAGGGACTTTAGTTGATATGATCTAATTGGCGCCACAAGTATTAATGTACTTATTATGATCTCGACATGTATTATAGGACTACGGATGATTTCATGAGTCGAATGAGACTGATGTTGCCTCTTGTGTATTTTTTTAGCATTTCTTCTTATGTTTTAGGACTGCTGAAGTTATGGTTTCTCCAGGATGGAGTTTGTTTTTATATTTGTTTTCGTTTACAAAATATGTGATGCTGGCCAGTTGTCTGTTAGAAAAAGGGCAATTTATATCATGTAGATTATTCAATTTATCTGTATTTAACAACATGACGTCGATGTCAGACAAAGACAGCTTATGTAATGTTACCACTACATAGTCTGTCACATAAAAGGTAGCTTATGCTAGCGATACGTTATCTCCTTTGATATATGAATATAAAGGTGCATATATGACCTATCTTGTATAAAAATAGATCAGAACTGTACAGATGCAGGTTCCGTGGTGTACCTTACCTTAACAACTCCTCGGGAATGATAAAGTTAAAGATAAAGTTAAGTCTGTCAAGATAATGTGTTCTATTCATATATTTCGCAGATATTCATAGAAGCCACATGTATATTTATAATGTTACATATTCTTGTAACAGTGAAAGGTGTGTAGGGCTTTATGTTATGTTATAACTAGATCATTTTTTTCATGTAATAAAATCATATTTCATATATTAGGTATAAACGGTGTTGGCTTCTTGGTAGCAGATATGGTTTGATTGAAACCTGGCACCAAGATCAGTTGATCTTAGCGGAGACTTTTTATGAAGTGTCATGACCGTACGATATACACAGGGAAAGTACCCCTTAGTACACCCCCAGTACCCATGTCAAGACTTAAAGGGCTAAAAGCGAATGTAGTTCCCTATGAATTAAAATAAGAGAGTGGTTCAGGATCATATTTAAATGTGTTAATTTTTTATAAGAGCACACCATTTCAGAAGACGCTTTAAATTTACATTTCCCGACCATTTAACCGGTAATGTAATTTTAATTTAACTGAAAGGTGGCGCACAACTGTATAACTCAGCAAACAAACCGTGGTAAAAGTATACTGATTGGTACAATGAAAAACCCAGGCAGAAGTCAGCGCCATCTTATACAACCTTGCTGAACTCAAGGTGTTTTTCTGTGACTGTATCAGTATTGGGGTTTCCAAAGGATTTTACTAAAGGTAGAACGTGGGCGTTCTGGCACCGCTATCAATGACCTAAAGCGTGATGTACCATCCTGCCAATATACGAAGGAATCACCAACTCTTTTCATGACCGTGCGATCTACTAGTCTGCAAATTTCAAGCATCTACATAATCTCCTAGTCAGGCAGTTGGTATGAACAACGCCACATGTTTCTGACTGAATGAGGTCTACCCAGACATTTGATTACATTTCATTTTACATATGGTATAACCAAACATAGCACCTAATTTATTTCAGCATATATTTATTTCTGATATGGGATTCTTTTCGATGACCCATAACCAAACGTTGGTGTGGATTTATCAATGGCAGAAAGGTATACAGTAAACCTTGCACTGCTTTATGTAATATTAGCCATGTCCTTGTGCACCCCCGGTACCCGCTTAACTATACAGTGCTCCGGCAAATGAGATTCGAAAAGTTGTGCCATTGTCTCATATTATCTTTTATAAATTTGACTGCACACATTTCATCCAATGAACATATAAGTACCAGTTTAAATGCAATTCCTGTTTGTGTACTCATTCGTTATTGCTTGCCGGAATCAGAGACTGTTGGTCAGTTGTGTATGTCTGTTTGTTTGTTTGTCCCACTCTAAAGGCAACACTTTTGAGGCAAAAACTGTCAAACTTTTATAGTTAGAATATGATTATTCCCGACAGAAGACTATTGCTTTTGTTATGTTAAAACTACTTAGTTGATTTGTGTGTATTTTATTACATAGCGTTTGTCATACAAAAGGTAGCTTATGCTAGCGATGCGTTTTTTTTCTTCTGATATATGGATATAAAGGCGCATATATGATCTACCTTTTATCGAAATAGATCAGAACTGTACAGGTGTAGGTCCCTTGATGTACCTTACTTTTAACAACTCCTCAGGAATGATAATGTTACAGAAAAAGCTAACTCTGTCAAGATAACTTGTTCTATTCATATATTTCACAGATATTTATAGAAGCCATATGTATATTTATAATGCTACATGTTCCTGCAATAGTGAAAGTGACGTCAAGGGCTTCAGGTTATGATATAACTAGATAATTTTTCATATAATAAAATCATATTTCATATATTTGGTATTAATGTTGGCTTCTTGACAGAAGATATGTTTTGATTTAAACGTGGCACCAAGACCAGTTTATCTTAGCGGAGACTTTTTATGAAATGTCATGACCGTACTTGGTACATGGGCGAAGAATCTTAATCCCACAAAAAGAGCTTACATTTGCAGTCAGTTTTATTATTTCTGACTAATTCTTGCATGGAAATTCAATCAATAAGCGATTGTTAAATTTTTGACGAATGTGATAACATGAAAACACATGGTTATATCAGTGTAGTTTGAGATTTTTTAAATGAATTGTGTGTGTGAATATATATATATATATATATATATATATATATATATATACATAACTTTCATTCATGTAAAGGTAGCGAATTGATTTTTGGAATTAAGACATTCAACTAAAATGTGAGGAAACTGTCTTAGGATACAGGCGTATTTGTTGGGTTTTTATCCAAGACCCCTTCTCCTGCTGTTTCAGATCCATCAGTGTTCATGACTTCAGTAATATATTACTGAAATGTGATAAAATAAAGGGATCACAGGTAACTTATTGAATTAAAACATGATTGGCTAAATCTCCGAGAATGACTGCATTTTCAAAAAAGAATAATTTATTTGTTAAATTATTTATCTTTTTATGTCGTTGCAGAGATATTCATGCCACGTTATGAACACTGTTGAACTTGAAGCTGACCAAAAGGAATAAGAAAAACGAAAGTGCTACCAGATAAGCAATTAAGTTAATGTTAGGCAATTCTTTGAAGTGAGCCATGCAATGCAGAGGAGACACGAGTGTTTGCATTATTTCCAAAAAGAAGTCTGCATAGTGTGGGCGGTACTCAATATGTTTTAAGATTTACATGAACATGTGGATTGAGAAAAGGAACCGGTAGGGCTCCAATTGCAAAGCTTTTTCACAAGAACAGATAAAGATTTTCCCTTCCCATTTCTTGTATGGTTATTCTTCGCTATACCATGCTATGTATGTTGTACGTGAAAATCCAATACACGAGGGATCCTTACAATTGTCTTACTCCTATCAACACTCTGTATATTGTGTGATATGATACCATGAACTGTAGGTCTGATATTCTGGTTCATCGATCCTACCTTGTCAAACAGTATTTGGGTGGGAAATCTGTAACCTTCGCCGATGATGTCGCCAAAAATTATCAGCTAACCGAAGCAACTGTCACATGAAAGTACACAGCATTATGTAATTTTTTAATATGATCGAGGTCTTCTTGTAATCTTCAGAGACTATGACATTCTCTCACTGCACGGTCTACATCTGGACTTTAAGATTCTTTGTATGTATGTCAAATCAGGAAAGTGAACCAACAATAAAAACGAGCTACATAAAGGAAAATAAATCTTGATTAAAAAATTTGAAATAACATGTACCATAAATTTAGCCCATGTTGATAAGATTACCCTGTTGGTCAGCATCATAATAGTTTACATTTTGCTTTATGAGCGGGACCGTGGAAGTTCAAATGTATGCCCTTTCCATTGTAAATATTCATTTTTTAGATAGAAACCCAACTCTATGACCCTATGACGCTCTCACAACTCTTAGTTGAATTATACGGCTCACTGTAAAGGATGTACCTATATTCAATAAACATCCTGTTTGTCAATTTTCACTAACACTTCCTTTTTCTATCAAATCTTTCTCTTACCTTCATCGCAACAGGTGGCATTGATACAAATGAAACAATTCAAACATATACACGGAATTCAACAAAAGGGTGTTTTTTTTCTTTGAGGGTGGTCAGCTACTTGAGGTTGATTGATTCATGTTTTGAATAATTTTTCCCTGTCCTGTCACTTATATTACACATCATTTTAATCACCTTCAGGACGTCAATTTTTATTAGATGGATATTGGTGTACCTAATGATCTGATGTACTTGAACCGTTGTCTAAAACAATACATTTTTCCCGTATCAATCTTAATGCTAGGGTAATTTTACTTAGCAAAATATCCAGCTCACTTTGAGTGAAGCAAGGCTGGCCTTGAGACTAAATACCAGCCACTCCATATATATCATGCTGATCTTCGTGGAAAAGCAGGCTCACATACTACCTAGCCCACATGGCGCTAAGGGTACTGTATTTGATATTCTTTAAGATGGCTTCTAAGGGCCTTATGTATGTATTCGAGTTGTATAGCCATCATGAACAGAAACATTTCGTTCATCCTATTTGCTAATCTAGAGCTAACCTACTTAGGACCCTTCATTATGTTTTATTCAAGATTCAAGATGGACATGCAGTTCAGGATGATTGAAATCCACAATACCAATTTAAGAAAATATCTCCCTCTAATAGCTAAAGGATGATCCAAAAACTCAACAATAGAACTATATTGGATTTTGCATGCTAGAATTAGTAGGAAAAGACCCTTGTTTTGTCCTTCTGGCAGATCTGGTGAAAGAGATGTTTTCTTTCTTTGTTTTCTTTTACGTTAACGGCAATTATGGATCAATGGAAGGTTGGTCGGGGTAATCTCGAAACTCTGTAACAACAGTTTTAGTACTTAGTTTACAGCGACATCTTGATCATCCTGCTAGCTCGTCAAATTGACAAAGATACGACATATATCATTTTATCAAGGGGACATCTTTCATTAAGAAGTAAAGCTGATCCCTTATTATGCAACAACTATTCTGTTGGATTTGGCGTGGCAGATTTAGTGGCAGATGACACCTCATTTATCTATCTATCTCATTTGGTGCGAGAGATATCGTTTTTCAAGATGGCTTTGTAAAATTTCCTTCAAACGTCTCTTGTTGTCAAAGTACGAACAAAATGATCACGGATTCCTTGAGTATTAACCAACTATGTGTCTTTCTTGCACTATGTCTTAATTATATGTGGGTCTACTGCTGGACCTTATGTTATACGTCTGTTGGTGACTGACGTGATCTTAATCGTGCCAGCAGCAGATCTGAACTAAGAGACTAAGGGTCATGTACATATACAAAAGATTATCTGTCAAAGCCAGAAAAAACAGATGCGACGATATGCACAGGGAAAGCAGCCCTTAGTACACCCCAAGTACCCATGACAAGACTTAAAGGGCTATAAGCAAATCTAGTTCCCTATGAATTAAACTGAGGGGGTGGTTCAGAATCATATTTAAATGTGTTAATTTTTGAGCGAACCTCTGAGCTTATGCGATGGCGCGGCTTCGTCCGTCCGCGTCCGCCGTCCAATGGTTGGCTGCCCGCCGTCCATGGCTGCAAGTCAGAAACCGTCTGAGCTAGCAGCTCCAAATTTTAAGTAATAATTATTCACATGTGAAACTTGAGGCCTCAGAGCTTATTATTGCGTATCTGCATTAATTTGGATTTTATAGAGAAAAAGCTTACAAACTTTTTGAAATCTTCTTCTCTGCTACTGTCCAGCCAAACTGTCCAATATTTTACAGAAATATTCCCTGAAATATCTCTATGAAATGTGTTCGAATGGTTGCGGTTTGGTGTTTTTTGACCGGGTTACAGGAAGTTGCACTTAATCACTTACATGCTAAAAATACAATCTCAGAAAAGGCTGGAGCTGTCATCAAATTTTATGGTAATGTTGGTCACTTTAGTCATATCTGAAATTGAAGTATTGGTGGCGCCACCTGCATTGGTCTTTTTGTACGGGGGTCAACGGCTTCGGGCAACAGAAATCATATTCTCTAAAAGCGTAAAGCCAAATTGTTTAATATTGCACAGAAATGCTCCTTGGGTAGAGCTTACTTAAATTTGTTCAAATGGTCTCTGTTCAATGACTTTTGGCCGAGTAATGGGAAGCTGAATTTAGTCAAATGTTATAGCAGCCCATTTCTGCTCAGTGGCTACAAAGGTCTTCTTCTCAAAAACCACTGGGTCAAATTCTTTAAACTCACATATGAATGATCATTTGAAGTTGATAATTCAAATTTGTTCAATTGGTTTTAATTCAGAGATTTATTTAGATTTAATACAGGAAAAGTTAAAAAGAAGTATAAAAATCTTCTTCTCCGAAACTTACCAGCCATATTGTCCAATATTTCATAGAAATGATTCCTGGAACAATCTATTGCAAATTTGTTTGAAAAGCTCCAGTTCGGTGATTTTTGGCGGAGTAACAGGAGGTTTAACTTAGTCATCTGTGCAGAAAAACATAATATAAAATCTCAGAAACACCTGGAGCTGTGAAATTGAAGTGTTGGTGGCGCCACCTACATTGATCTGTTTTTTTACAAGCAAAAATGTAAGTTAAGACTCTTCTAGCTCATACATTTGATTTTAAGAAACTGTTAAGCTGATTGGTTTAAACTTCACAAGAATTGTTCTATGGTATTGTTCTGTAAGTTTTATAAGAATAGATTGGGTAAATGCAGCACTAAAAAAGCAGTGTAGCCAATTGGAAAAGACTTTCAGTGTTTGAAAACAGATTTGGCAGCATGGCAACTTTCAACATGTAAAGTCAAGAGGTCGATCAGTGCACTCAGGTGCAGTCCAGACATCACCATGGAAACTGACCTGGCTCTACCTGGTGTCCCGATACAGTCTAGACGATGTGTCTAGATACAACGTCTAGACGTCTAGAACATGCCAACTGTGTCAGATTTTACAAAAGATCAAGTAACGCTCTGTATCTATTAATAACTTTGGCAGGCTGCTTACTATTTCAGATTTGGCAACAGGTCAAGTTTCAGTCTGTAAGAGCCACTGGCAAGTTTACAAGTGGCACATTATATACCCTTCACCTGGGAGAAAGCTGAGCCTCCATTGCCAGGATGCATGAGTAGTTGTGTCTCAATACCAAGGCTAGAAAAAGAACTTGTTCTTAGATTTGTATAGGGAAAAAGCTAAAAGACATTTAAAAATGTTTTTCACCGAAACCATGCTGTCAAATTGTCCGTTCATCTGTCCAAATATCCATCCCTAGCAAAAAGAACATATAGGAAATATCCTGACTGATACATCCTCGTTTTAAAATGTCCTAGTCCGAAACGTTTAGGTCCGAAACGTCCATTTGTCTGAAATCATAATGACTAAGGTAGATATGCAGGACATAAGAGGATCAGGATTAAATTTTAAAAATAAACATTCATAGTCCCAAACTTTGCATAGGTTCGCATTAGGCATTTAGGCCTTGTTATAGGAGCACATCATTTCAGTAGACACTTAAAATTAACATTTCCCGACCATTTAACCGGTAATGTAACTTTAATTTGGCTGACAGGTGGCGCACAATTGTACAATTCAGCATACCAACCGTGGTAAAAGTAAACTGACTGGTACAATGAAAAAACCAGGTGGATGTCCGCGCTATCTGATACAACCTAGCTGAACTCGAAGGTGTTTCACTGTGACTGAGTCAGTATTTATGTTTGTATACCCATTCGTTATTGCTTGACGGAATCAGAGATTGTTGGTCAGTTGTGTATGTCTGTTTGTTTGTTTGTTCCACTCTACAGGACACACTTTTGAGGCAAAAACTTCAAACTTATAAAGTAAGAATATGATTATTCCGATAGAAGAATTTTGCTTTTGTTATGTTAAAACTACTTAGTCCATTTGCGTGTATTTTATTACATGGCGTTTGTCACACAAAAGGTAGATTATACTAGCAAAACGTTATCTCTTCTATTTATGGATATAAAGGCGCATTTATGGCCTACCTTTTATTAAAATAGATGAGAACTGTACAGGTGCAGGTCTCGTGGTGTACCTTACCTTAAACAACTCCTCCATACGTTACAGAAAAAGCTAACTATGTCAAGATAATATGTTCTATTCATATATTTCACAGATATTTATAGAATCCATATGTATTTATATAATGCAACATATTCTTGTAAGAGTGAAAGACGTGTAGGGCTTCAGGTTATGATATAACTAGAACATGTTTTTATATAATAAAATCATATTTCATATATTTGGTATTAATGTTGGCTTCTTGAAAGCAGATTTGTTTTGATTGAAACCTGGCACCAAGACCTGTTGATCTTGGTGGAGACTTTTTATGGGCCAAGAATGATCTTAGTCCTACAAAATGAGCTTACATTTGCAGTGCAATTTGGGTTTTTTTTAATAAATTTTGTTTGTATACATATATTTATAAGACTTTCATTCATTAAAAGGTAGCTAATTGATTTTTTATAACTAATACATTCTACTAAAACGTGAGGAAAGTGTCTTTGGACACAAGCGTAATTGTTTTGTTTTTATCCCAGATAACTTTTCATGCTGTTTCCGATCCATCAGTGTTCATGACATCAGTAAATATTACTAAAATAATATGATGGAATAAAGTTAACACAGGGAACTTATTGAATTAAAACATGATTGGCTCAATCTCAGAAAACGACTTTGCATTTTCAAAGGGCCAACATTTATTTGTTAAATTATTTATCTTTTTATATCGTTACAGAGATATCCATGTCCACGTTCTGAACACTGCTGAACTTGAGGGAGACCGAAAGGAAGAAGAAAGACAAAAGTGTAACAAGGTAAGAAATTAAGTTAATTTTATGCAATTCTTTGAAGTAAGCCATGCAATGCACATGAGACAAGAGTGTTTGGATTATTTCCAAAAAGAAGTCTGCATAGTTTGGGCGGTACTCCGTATGTTTCAAGATTTACATGAACATGTGGATTGAGAAAAGGAACCGGTAGGGCTCCAATTGCAAAGCTTTTTCACAAGAACAGATAAAGATTTTCCCTACCCATTTCTTGTATGGTTATTCTTCGCTATACCATGCTATGTATGTTGTACGTGAAAATCCAATACACGAGGGATCCTGACAATTGTCTTACTCCTATCAACACTCTGTATATTGTGTGATATGATACCATGAAATGTAGGTCTGATTTTCTGATTCATCAATCCTACCTAGTCAAACAGCATTTAGATGGGAAATCTGTGACCTTCGCTTATGATGTTGCATAAAAATAATCGGCTAACCAAGGCAACTGTCACATGAAATTATGTAATCTTTTTATATGCTGAGACACTCTCCTATGATCGAGGTCGTCTTGTAATCAGCAGGGACCATAACATTCTCACACTGCAAGGTCTACATCTGGACTTTAAGATTCTTAGTATGTTTGTCAAATCAGGGAAGTGAACCGACAATAAAGACGAGCTGCATAAAGGAAAATCTTGCTAAAAAATTTGGAAAAAACATGTACCATGAATAAGCCCATGTTGACAAGAATATTCTGTTGGTGACAATCATTAATCTATATTCTATTTCTATAATCCACACTAAGGCAAGAACACCTCGAACGGAGAAGTGTACGTGTACTGACCTCTTGGGAATAATTCTTGATCTTGATCTCGAATAATGCTTTCTCTGGTTCAAGATGTTCTTTATTCTCTTGTTTACATTTTTCCTTATGAACGGGACCGTGGATGTTCAAATGTATGCCCTTTCCATTGTAAATATTCTTTTTTTTAGATAGAAACCCAACTCTATGACCCTATGACGCTCTCACAACTCTTAGTTGAATTATACGGCTCACTGTAAAGGATGCACCTATATTCAATAAACATCCTGTTTGTCAATTTTCACCAACACTTCCTTTTTCTATAAAATCTTTCTCTTAACTTCATCCCAACAGGTGGCATTGATACAAATGAAACAATTCAAACATATACACGGAATTCAACAAATGGGTGTTTTTTCTTTGAGGGTGGTCAGCTACTTGAGGTTGATTGATTCATGTTTTGATTCATTTTTCGCTGTTTTGTCACTCATATTACACACTTTCATTCACCTTGAAGACGTAATCTCGAATCTCTACAACAACAGTTTTGGTGGATTTTATCCACAGGACTTATTTAATTTACAGCAACATCTTGATCACCCTACTAGCTCGTCAAGATCCAAAGATACGACATATATCATTTAATCAAGAGGACATCTTGCATTAAGAGGTAAGGCTGATCCCTTATAATGCAAACACCACTATGTTGAATTTGTCATGCCAGATTTAGTGGTAAATGACATCTCATTTATCTATTTATTTTGTGAGATATAATTTTTGAAGATGGCGTTGTAAAGTTTCCTTTAAATGAAAAAAATAGGTACGAACGAAATGGTCCTGGAGTATTAACCTACTGTGTTTCTTTCTTGCAACTATGTCTTAATAATATGTGGTTCTACTGCTGGACCTTATTTGATACGTCTTTTGCTGAGTGACGTGACCTTAATCGTGCTAGCAGCCGATCTCAACTAAGAGACTAGGGTAATAAACATGTACAAATGACTATCTGTCAAAGCCAGAAAAGACAGATGCAACGATTTGCACAAGGAAAGCACCCCTTAGTACATCCCAAATATCCATGTCAAGAGTTAAAGGGCTATAAGCGAATGTACGTAGTTCCCTATGAATTAAACTGAGGGGGTGGTTCAGAATCATACTTAAATGTGTAAGTATACTGGCTGGTACAATGAAGAAAACAGGCGGAAGTCAGCGCCATCTGATACGACCTAGCTGGACTCAAGGTGTTTTACTGTGGCTTTTTCGGTATTGGGGTTTTCCCAAGGATTTTACTAAAAGTAGAGTGTGGGCGTTCTGGCAAAGCTATCAGTGACCAAAAGCGTAATGTACTATCCTGCCAAAATACGAAGGAATCACCAACTCTTTTCATGACCGTGCGATCTACTTATATGCAAATATCAGGCATCTACGTAATCACCTAGTCAGGCCGTTAGTATGAACAACGCCAGGTGTTTCTGACTGAGTGAGGTCCACGCAGACATTAGATTACGTTTCATTTTACATATTGTATTACCAAATATAGAACCTAATTTATTTCAGCATATATTTAGTTCTGATATGGGATTCTTTTCTAAGGCTCATAACCAAACCTAGGTGTGGATTTATCAATGGCAGAAAGGAATACAGTAAAGCTTATACTCCTTTATGTAATATTAGCCATGTCCTTGTGTTCCCTCGATACCCGGAGGAAGAGGTCTGATGAGTTGTAAGCTTAACTATACAGTGCTACGGCAAATGGGATACGAAATTTGGTGCCATTGTCTCATATTATCTTTTATAAATTTTACTGTACACATTTCATCCAATGAACATATAAGTACTGTTTAAATACAATTTATGTTTGTGTACCCATTCGTTATTGCTTGCCGGAATCAGAGATTGTTGGTCAGTTGTGTATGTCTGTTTGTTTGTTTGTCCCACTCTACAGGCCACAATTTTGAGGCAAAAACTTTCAAATTTATATAGTTAGAATATGATTATTCCCGATAGACGACTAATGCTTTATTATGTTAAAACTACTTAGTCCATTTGTGTGTATTTTATTACATGGCGTCTCTCACACAAAAGGTAGCTTATGCTAGCGATGCGTTTTTTTTCTTCTGATAAATGGATATAAAGGCGAATATATGATCTACCTTTTATCGAAATAGATCAGAACTGTACAGGTGCAGGTCCTGTGATGTACCTTACCTTAAACAACTCCTCAGGAATAGTAACGTTACAGAAAAAAGCTAACTCTTTCAAGATAACGTGTTCTATTTATATATTTCACAGATATTAATAGAAGTCATATGGATTTATATAATGCTAAATATTCTTGTAACAGTAAAATACGCGTAAGGCTTTCAGTTATGATATAACTAGATCATTTTTTTCATGTAATAAAATCATATTTCATATATTTAGTATTAATGTTGGCTTCTTGACGGCAGATATGTTTTGATGGAAACCTGGCACCAAGACCAGTTGATCTTAACGGAGACTTTTTATGAAGTGTCATGACCGTATTTGGTACATGGGCCAAGAATGCCCTTAGTCCCACAAAAAAGCTTACATTTGCAGTCAGTTTCGTATTTCTTACTGATTCTTGCATGCAAATTCAATCAATAAGCGATTGTTGAATTTTTGACGAATGTGATAACATGAAAACACATGATACTATTCGTGTAGTTTTGGATTTTTTAAATACATTGTGTTTGTATATATATATATATATATATATATATATATGACTTTCATTCATAAAAAGGTAGCTTATTGATTTTGGGAACTAGTACATTATATTAAAACGTAAGGTAACTGTCTTTGGACACAGGCGTAATTGTTGTGATATTATCCCAGATAACTTTTCCTGCTGTTTCAGATCCATCAGTATTCATGACATCAATAAATATAACTAAAATAATGTCATGGAATAAAGGCAACACAGGTAACTTATTGAATTAAAACATTATAAGATCAATCTCAGAGACCAAAATTTATTTGTTAAAATATTTATCTTTTTATACCGTTGCAGAGATATCCATGTCCACGTTATGAACACTGTTGAACTTAAAGGTGACCGATAGGAAGAAGAAAGACGAAAGTGTTACCAGGTAACAAATTCAGTTAATGTTAGGCAATTCTTTGAGGTAAGCCATGCGATGCAGATGAGACATGAGTAATTGGATTATTTCCGAAAGGAAGTCTGCATAGTGTGTGTGTGGGGGGGGGGGGGGGGGACGCAATATGTTTGAAGATTTACATGGACATGTGGATGGAGAAAAGGAACCGGTAGGGCTCCACTTGCAAAGCTTTTTCACAAAATCATAAAAAGATTTTCCCTATCTATTTCTTGTACGGTTATTCTTCGCGATACCATGCTATGTATGTTGTACGTGAAAATTCAATACACGAGGGATCCTGACAAATGTCTAACTCCTATCAACACACTGTATATATTGTGTGAAGTGATACATGAACTGTAAGTGTGATATTCTGATTCATCAATCCTACCTAGTCAAACAGCATTTGGGTTGGAAACTGTAGCCTTCGCCGATGATGTCGCCAACAATTATCAGCTTACCGAGGGAACTGTCACAAGTACACAGCATTATGAAATAATATTATATGCTGAGGCACTCTTCTGCGATCAAGGTCGTCTTGTAATCTGCAGGGACCATGACACTAACACTGCACGTTCTACATCTGGACATTAAGATTCTTTGTATGTATTTCAAATCAGTGAAGTGAACCACCAATAAAGACGAGCTACATAAAGGATAAAAAATTGGAAATAACATGTACCATTAATTAAGCCCATGTTGATAAGATTACTCTGTTGGTCACAACCATTATTCTTGCATATATTCTATTTCTATAATCCACACTAAGGCAAAACACCTCGAACGGAGAAGTGTACGTGTACTGACCTCTTAGGAATAATTCTTGATCTTGATCTCCAATAATGCTTTCTCTAGTTCAAGATGATCTTTAGTCTCTTGTTTACATTTTTCCTTATGAACGGGACCTTTAATGTTCAAATGTATGCCCTTTCCACTCTAAATACTCATTTTTTTTATAGAAACCCAACTCTATGACCCTATAACGCTCTCAAAACCTTTAGTTGAATTATACAGCTCACCGTAAAGGATGCACCTATATTCAATAAACATCACGTTTGTCAATTTTCAATAACACTTCCTTTTTCTTTAAAATCTTTCTCTTACCGTCATCCCAACAGGTGGCATGGATTCAAATGAAACAATTCAAACATTCAAACTGAATTCAACAAATGAGTTTTTTTTCTTTGAGCATGGTCAGCTACTTGAGGTTGATTGATTCAGGTTTTGATTCATTTTTCGCTGTTCTGACACTTTTATTACACACCTTTTCATTCACCTTAAAGACGTAATCCCGAATCTCAACAACAATTCCAAAGGTTGCTTGAATACTTGCTCACTGTCCGTACAAAGCATTTCTTATTATCCATTTCCTTCCTTACTCCCTTTTCAGGTAATATTTGAATGACCAATATAATATCAAATTAGCGCTATTTTTTTAATTGCCTCCTGTACTGTGTTTGGTTGTGAAAAGTTCACTTTCTTTTTGTTCCCTTGAATATATATTTATTTTACTTCTTCAATATTTCTTTTTATATATTTCCTGCATCATAAATGAAAGCAAAAGGTCTCAGGTATATGCTTCGTTTTGCTTATTGAACTATAAAGAGAACTAATATGTTGGCCAATAGCTGGATCAATTATCTTTTCTGTGTATCGATGACTGAAAAGGAAAATTTGTCACAATATTTTAAACGGAAGTAATGAATGGAATGGCACCTTTGCTATCAAGAAATTGCTTTGATGGAGTTTGATAAACCTTTCCTGCTGGAAGACATGAAGAAATGTTTCTTCGTCTCTTAAATATTTTCCACATACTTTAATTATGCACTTTAAGATCACTTATGCTTATCAAGCAGGTATTTTAATTTTAACGAGGTTCAGGAAGAAAGACAAGAATAGTATTTTATTTCTCTGAAACTTCACTGCCGTGCAATAAACTGCATTATTGGGCAAGAAACAACCAACGCAGGGATTTGCTTGAGGCTGAGGAATTGTCCATTTTTTCCTTGTTCTGTTTAGATATACGAGTCTTATTTCAATATTTATTTTTCAGTAGTACCATTCTTTATTATGTTTGCATGAAGAACAGCACGTTATTTATTGAAACCTCATGACATGACCGGGGTCTACTGTTATATGGTGGAAAACTATAGGCTCCCCATTCGTACTCCCTAACCTACTGGCAAATAAAATATATGTAATTTAAGTTTACTGAAAACATAGAGACTGTGTCATATAGAGATTATAAACACAAGACGTGGGAGAATTAAAACAGTTATGTCTATTATGGAAATCAAAGGATGACCAAACGAAATTTGAGGATAAAACAAACAAGCATATTATTATTCAAATCTGCATAATAAGTTATTCTTGTTCGGCATGACTGTAACGTTTATATTACTTGTGTCGAAGGTTTCATAATATCTAGATTTTTCATGGTTAAATCTTGTATACGTGTTTAAATGTCGTACGTTAATGTAGGTTTGTCTTGCTTCAGCGAAGTTCCATCAGATTTTCAAAATAATTATAATTGAACAAAATTTATGTTACCCATTGAGCTAAAAACTTTATTTTGAGTTAAGTCCCAAAAGGATAATTTTGAATTTAATGATTTCTAAAGCTATTGTTAAATAAGTGTATCACCGACGTGGCGGTATATGCAATACACTGTTATATTGTAAACATTCCCAACGTGCAATTTAACTACCAAAATATTGGCAAATTTGAACTCTCTGAAATACATAATAACAAAGATGTCCTATATTCAAACCACTCATTACCAAAATAGTAAAAAATACCTAACCATAGTTAAGGGAAAATAGCCGAAATTATTACTTCTATGGGATGCACAAGTTTGGGAGAGGTTCAACAGTCTTACAGGGGCATGTACAAAAACAGTGAACACGAACAATGTGAAAGGTACAGGCGTAAGGACAGATAGGTCGATAAAAATACAACCTTGTAAATATGTGTACTGGTATATCACATGAGTCTCTTTTCGCGACGGAGATGACTTGACCTAGAAATAAATCACGCACCGTATGATGGGTTTAACAAGGTATTACGGAGACTATAATATAAGGAACCTGTATATAATATTTGGCAACCTGCGAGAGAGGATGTATTGATAATTTTTGGACACGACTTGCATAAAATAAACCATGCCTAGTGCCTCTCTGTATTCAACCTTAATAATATATGACTGGGCGATCTTTGACCCATCACGCGGTTTTTGTAACACATGAATAATACATTACTGTCTGCAGATGCTTGGATAAAAAACAATATGAATACATAATTTATATACAATACAATAACAGCCCAGAACAAGGACACCATGAGGTCATACATGCCATTGTTATTCAGAGATCAGTATTTCTTGTTATGTGTTTTTTTTTTTTTACCTTTCTGCCGTTTTCGATACCTTTGACAATTCCCAACTTCTATCCCCTCTCGAACAGTTTGGTATTAATAGTACAGCTCTAGAGTGTTTATTTTATATCTCACAAATCGTAGAGTGTATCCATTTGAAATTAACTATCAAAATCGATGGTTTTGCAGCAAAGGGCACCTCAGGGCTCAGTCCTTGGACCAATTCTGTTTCCTGTATTTACAACCTCTCTTGGCAAACTGCTTCGCATGCATCATGAGCTTTAACTTCTATGTAGATGACACAAAGTTTGTGTCACCTTTAAGTCCAACAGATGAATAGGATACTTTGAGTGAAGAACCTGACCCGTGTATGGTTTTCATTCCGCCAATGGATGAACAAACTAGATTAAAAATAAATTATTATAAGCAAAAGCTTTGTTAATATCTTCGCAGCTTCTTTCAAAGAGCCTTAACTGTTCTGTCCTACATATCGTAGACCATGAGGTTACAGTTTGTATTGTGGGCTAGGAAATAGTGTGATTATGGACTCTGATGCTAGTATGGAGACTCACCCCTATGCTCTCTGCTCTTCATTGGTTTTCCAGTGTGTCAGAGGTCCCCTCTGAAGTTCTGACACTTGTATTCAGGTCGGAAAACCAGATGGCTCCGTACTATATGCAGGACGTCATTCAACCGTACCACCAAAATCTTGAGCTTCCTTCTACCCACACGGATCTTTTAGTTGTCCCATACACGAGGTCATAATCCATATGCAGATGAGCTGAAGCATCTGGTCCGAAACTATGGAATGAATTATCGCAATACATGCCATCACAAATAGGTCTGTCATCACTCATCACATGCCATCACAATAAAGTCTGCCATCACAATTAAGTCTGTTTAAATCCCACCTGAAAACTAATTTTTTTCATACAGTTTTAGAGATTTTATAGTCTATTAACTAGTGTGACCTCTGAAACATCCAATATTTCTATTGCATTAAACTGTTTTATTCTTTTTTTTCTGTATCTCATATTCCTTTCAACCATGAACAGCGTTAAGGTAACCATTTCTAGTGGATATTATGTTTTTTTAAAAATAGATTATGATCACAAATATTATTATGATTATGATTATGATTATTATTATTATTATTATTATTATTATAATTTTTAAATAATATTAACTTTCCTAATTTTAAATACTCTTCTGCTTGAACAAGCCCATGGAACACCGATCAATGTATTCTCCACTTTATCCTGAACAACGGATGGTGAATTAATATGAGACAAAGTCTAATTTTTATGCATTGATATTTCTTAAATCAGTTGTGTTATATTTTTACATTTTTAAACGCTGAAGCGACTCGGTCTTAAGTTGTTGTTATTTTTTTACACATATGTCATTTTATTGCATCAATATGCAGCCTTTATTATTAAGAATAAGCACATACGTTTGATAGACAAATAATTCTACGGGAATCGCAACTCTTCACATGTTTCAAACCAGCGACTTAAATTTCTACATCCCTGTTTCTATGCCCCTTATTTACGTTTTAGGAGATGGATGAAGCACGTGAAACCCCATTCTTGCATTTTACAAACTCTGTTAAAGGCAGGAAATGGATCCCAATTTAAGTTTTGAAACTGACATTATTTACAAGTTGGCCCATTTCAGAAATGGATGATACAAATAACACTGGTACATAGAAACACTTACACAGCAGCTGAGAGTAATTTGCAGCCCTCCCTAAAGAGTCAAACTGGAAAAGTTTTGAGCACACATGATAAGTTTTGTACGGGCTACATGTGAAGTCGTGAAAATATGCTCTGTGTGATAGAGAACAGACTTTTAGATCCAACGAACCATTCCTTGAACTAATGTGTTATACGAACGGATGATATTTTGACTTTATCAGTCACATTTTTTCGAGTCTTGCACTCACTTGTCAAACCCATTAGTTCCGTGACATTGTGAGTAAATCAATATCTGGTCACGTGACGGAGTTGAACGAGGTCACATGACACTCCTACGGGAAGACGCCTGCTCTGCCCATCCCATGAACTTTTTATATCGTCTCGTCTGAGGTGTTCTAAGAATATTTGCAGCCCATACCTCTAATAAACTACATAATTTATCGTGTCATTTAAGTGTACAGTAACGTTGTTGTCGTCTTATAACCAAATGGTAACACATATAAAAATTGTATTTACTGATATAATAAAATTGGATAAAACGATATATTTGAACAGAAAAAAATTCGCATACATACGATTGTGTGTATCTGTCTGAACGTGCGAGACCATACACTTTCAAAATATTTTCTACATTTTCCATCTAATGATTTGTTCGGGGACAAATAGCCAAACTTGGAGCCTTCAATGCTCATTTCAAACTTGCAATAATAGGTGTTGATATAAAGAACATATTCCAGCCTTTCCGTTACTGTTTAACAACTTACAGGTCTGATAACAAACATTGTAGCAGAGGTTATTGATTATTATTTGACTAGCTAAAATGCCCTATTATCTCACCACTTTGCAAAAATCGTCAATTGTAGTTGTCAATAGAATAATGATCTCAACCGAATTCTGCAAATTTACTTATGATATCGACCTGTTTACTGATATGTCGATATTGCATAGACTTTCGGAAAATAATAATGAGTTGGTGACTAGGCACACCAGCACGTTTTGAATTATTTCATAACAATCGGATTTCCTCTTCCCCACTTGTTTTTAGCGTTATTGATTACAAATACATTACAAATGAACTCTTAAAAAGAATGATAAAACTTGGATGGTGAAAGACTGAATACATTTTTTTCCTGGTAATCATGGTTCAATGAGTTTTATGTAGCGAAGATTCAACGTTTCATCTGATAAGACATTCTGTGATAACTAATCATGTGACACACTGCTTTTAAAATATATGTTATATGAATAGGATAAGTTCATACATACAATATACAAATGCCGGAAATTCAGATGTAAATGTCCGTATACTTTTAATGGTTATGTCCTGAAAGTACTAATACTGCCATTAATGGATCATATGATTAGACCACACCAACAAATTTGGGAACAAACATATAGTGCCAGCGGACGAATTAATTATTATTTTACGTTTACCGGTCGAGACCAGCCAAATATTTATAAATCGCATTAATCCTTAAAATGGTGCATATAATCAACACAAAATGTAGTCAATATTTCATACCGTTAGAATTCAACGGCATTACGAGAAAAATGTTTCGTTTGCATAAAAAAAAAAAAAAAAAAAAAATCGTGAAAAACAGTCGTTCTTTCCGTGGCCTTATTTCACAAGCACGTTTCGGATTGCGAGTTTTTCTTAAACAACAAACTGACAAAAAGCAACAGTTTATTAGATCGAATGTTTTAACGTCGCTTGTTTTAGATACAGAATATAAAAAAGGCCAGACCATAAAAGGATGAATTTTTTTTTGTTTTAAAAAGCAAAGATTACTAGGGTAGATAAAATATTTGATAACAGTCCTACGACTGCATGCAATTCACCTCTCCTGGTGTTTCTTATCAGTAAGTATGGGTTAATAAAATCGCATATGATATGATAGCTTAATTTACTGAATAAAAAACTGAATAAAGATACGTATTCGCATGATCTAGATGTAAGCCTGGCTGAAGCAGAGTCAGACATGAACGCTATTATGTTTTAATGCACTTTGATAATCATCACCACAAGCCTGGTCTGTGGAAATGGGAAGTTCACTGTCACAGGTGACATCTGTCGGGCAATACAGACACTTAGGCCCGTTCAACACTGCATGAAAATGAACCGATCAAGCTGATCGGATCAGTTTACTCCAATGCTTTATCACTGCCCTAGTTTGCTTAAACACCAGTCTGAAGCGAGCTGATCGGGTTGCCTACTCTAAGTTTTTTTTTTTGCTCCTGAGATTTGATGACGAGAACAAGTCTTGGACACATCATTGAAACCTGCTCTTATTTTGCCGTTGGGAAATGACATGTTGGTGTTCTACTCCAATATCCTACAAAAACTTAAGAGAGAGAGAGAGAGAGAGAGAGAGAGAGAGAGAGAGAGAGAGAGCGAGCGGGAGAACTTTCTTATGTGTATATTAATTATACAATACGGCTTCTTTGTCGTATAGGTAAAACCTGGATGTTTTTAAAAAGTTAAAATAATGTTATGAAATAAAAATATGTATGGCAAATCATCGCGATGATATTAGAGGGTAACTATTTCCTTCCACATTGAACTTGTATTTGTGACATATCGCGAACGAAAACCTGTTTGTGGCACTTTCCTCATAAATAACCTTAAATATCGCTCTTACCTGTTTTATATATATATATATATATATATATATATATATATATATATATATATATATATATATATATTTACTCTTCACGAAAAAAAAACATCATGTGACGCATGTGTCGTATTTTGACAAGAAATGGACACGATCATTCATGCGACCAGTTTCACCCTAATGTTCCGGGAGGTAGCTAGTTGAAGGGGTTTTATTCGATAAAATCTATCCGTGTACAAACTGCTTTCTAACTGGTCAAATCATACACCACACGGAAGTTCTATATATGAATGACAAGAATATGTAAAATAGACCTTAATCGGTGGAGGTTGAGGGTCGAGTCGGGTGCCTCATGATCCGATACGCTTAAACCGGGTCATGCACCTTACCAGTGTAAAAGGTGCCTAAATCACTTACACTCAAATAACAATATTTTTTCTACTCGTAATTTTTGTTCTACTAATTTCCCTTTTCTCCGTCTGGTTAATTTGATATTTTATCTTCTATAACTGCATTTTAACTCTCGTTCAATTGATCTTTTCATTTGTTCATCGTTCCCTGTTTTAAAATACAATTTTGTTTTCTTTTTAATAGTTTTAACACAGTCTTACACTCAAACTTTGCATTCATCTTATTTCTTAATGAAAATCAGAGCGATTAGTTATTCTATTATTGTAATTTCACAATTCAGTTCTTTATATTTTTTATTTATGGGGTAAAATTTCATGGCCTTTCATGTTAAGTTAATCAAACATAAATAACACTTTTAGAATTTATAATCCTTTCATTTTGTATATTAAATCTGCAAATATTGTTTATTTTATTTTTTATATATAATATATTCAACACACATAAATATATTTGTATACTAATATTCTGCAAAAAAAAGTATATCTGTTTTCATATTTCGTTAAATGAATGTAAAATGTAATGAATTAATTTGCGAGTGAAAATATGGTTTTATATATTTAATGATGCAGACACTTGTTACCACCGAGGTAATTCTTCAGCAATTCAGGACTAGCTTAAGTCTCATTGAAATCGTTGTGAAATGAACTAAACTAATTGCAGATTGCCTGAGGATTGCAGATTATTCTTCACGGCACCCCCTATTACTCCTTAGCTGAACTGTTTTCACGACGTCAACCGCATAAGGATGATATATTCACAGTGATTCAAGTAAGTTTTTCCTGTGTTTTATATACAGTAAGGCTCTCACCTTTGTTCAGTCTGCTAGAACTTATATTCAATCTCCTAAACTGTCACAGTGCCTGTCTATGTCTCTGTTTATGTTGGTCTTTTTATGATAGATGAGTATTAAAACGATTTTCTATTCTTTCTACCATTAAGAATGAATGTCACATCCTTGCAGTTCACGTGTTAAAAACGCTTTGTCTATATTAAAAAAGACGTGTTTTCAACATTAAAGACAGTTATTTCTAGACTATTGTTATGACTTTCGGGAGCTAAAATAATTCTTCTTGAATCAACGTTTGTATTTGTAATTATATATCCATGGTCCTTTGATGTAGATTAAGAAGATCATACGCCAAGGATGTAATTTTATCAGTTATTATTAGGCCCTCTGGATTTCAGGTTTAATGTATACGAGCATGAAACAATCCGGAAGAAACAAGGGCAGATATATCTAGGATTTGGGACTGGCCGGGGGAGCTTTAGAAAAGTGTGTAGAGATATTTTCATAAATTATACTGCAGTGCTGCAATTTGATACAAAATCGGGCTCTTATTATATTAAACGCTCTAGGTTGAACGCCCTGCAGACTTGACCATTGGGAGACCTCCGCCTAACAGTCGTGTTTCACTCACAAACGCTTGCGCCTTTCGGGGATTCACCGGTGGCATGACCAAGCCATGACGACACACACTCAGGAGCGCAGTTCTTGTAGACGGAACATGGTTAACGCCTGGACTATCGCGTGTAAGTCTCTGTCACGAAGTCCAAAACGTGAATGGAATTTTGCTGATATACAAAGTACTAAGCTAAGCAAGCACTTAAAAAACCAATTACCTTCACCAAAAACTAATAATAATAGCGCTTAATTTGGTATTTCAAGATATTGTGGCGTCGTCAAAATGGATCTCCAAGGTTTTAACGAAATGTCACCATTCAATTTTTAATCTAGAACCAAGAACCTTCTGTTCCCATCACACAAAGACTTGACTTAACAACTAGGACACAACATGGCCCATATACATACATTTCAATGAACAAGAACGGAAGGGGGGGGGGGGGGGGGGAGGGGGCGCGGCGGGTTTCAGCAGACTTCAAAGAATATGAGAAAACGAATCCGAACAATAAACCTACTCTCCATGTCGAACTTTTCTTTCCTGGCTAGATGTCTTATCCTCAAACCGTGAATATTTTCTACAACGGAAATTGTTCTTATAATCGCATGAGTATTGATTTAACGTGACATTTAAGTCTTTATTTCCCTTTTATTTCTTGTTTTGTTTAACAGTGCATATGCACTAATAATTGTTGAGCTTTTTCTACTGAAATAAAAAGAGATATAATCCTTGAAGCATTAAGCTTATGTAATCAAAAGCAAATAAACTCTCCGGAAAATATACACAAAATAAGAAATTCCAGGAATTTATTATGCTTAACATTTTATGTCCCTAGGTCTTAGATATGATAGATTGATCTGTTTTACAAGCCTAAAATGATTATGTAACATGCGGTTCTCTTCTCTTTTAGTTTTCTCCCTATGTCATATGAGAACAAGGTGATAACAAAAAACGGAAAGGAATACCACCTTTGTAATTTTACATAAGGGTAATAGCCCTTACAATTTGTATCATGATGTTGGTTGGAAGTGATCTTGACATTCTGATGGTGTATTTCCTATGTAATTCCTAAAAACACATTTGTGCAAGTAAGTTATTCCCAGATGTATTCTTCTGGAAATATGAAGCTTATCATACTGGGCATTTCCACAGGCCCTTGAAATCAGTATTAAAACATGCCTAAATGACCCCTATATAACCTTATGCTTCACATAGTATTATAAATATATTACTATGTGTAGCATAAGGTTATATAGGGGTCATTTAGACATGTTCTAATAGTGATTTCAAGGGCCTGTGGCATCACCCTTGGCCAGAGGCTTTTGTTCTCAAAATAAGGGGGGATGGCCAAGACTACTTGGCCAGCTGTCAAACTTCAGAATCAAAATTATTTAGATTTCAAGTAAACACCTTCTGATTGGATTTCACTTGCACATGCTTATAAAATATTACTTATTTTGTAACATTTCGACCACGAAGACACCCATGTATATGCAATTTGCCTTGAAACAGTTCTTATCCAACATATTTGAACGGACTAAATTACCCTCTTAACTTCACTTGTAGCTTCACCGCTGGTCTATTTAGAAACCCCTTTGTATTTGGGGCTTATATTTCACTTCTCACAAACCCTAGACAGCATAGTATCACTTGTTACAGATGTCTGTGTGCAAGGATGTTCCATGAGTTTTTGATGACATTTGGTTCGTGTAGCACGTTTATCTCGTTGCCATGACAGCATCGCCTGGCCGACCCGGGCTGGGTCACGTGTGAACCCTGACATGAACAAGGACAGCCTTCTTGTTTAGATGTGTCCTGTAACGCGTGTGTACTGTGTATTATGTTAGATTCTTTGGATTGTTCGGGAAGTGGAAAGTTCTCGACTTGGGGTGAGAAGTTATAAATAGGGGGCTGTGTTTTAGAGCCGGGAGAGAGAGGAGACACTGAGGCGTGTAAGTCAGTTGTAGACCGGTTCCGATAAGTGCGGCAATTATAGATTTTCTTCTAAATTTATGACGGATCTTATAAAGGCTTCAGTTTGCTTTCGGGATTATAACAAGAACTTCCCTTTGGATTACGGCGGATTGATTTTGTGAATGAACTGGACTGTTATTCTCTGAGAAGATTTGTGTAAACTGTTCATCTGGTTTGTACGTTATAAAAGACTTGTTTTACTCTGTGACAGTTGTGGTATCCAGGTATTGTACACTTTATTTATATACTTGTATTGATTTACTGTTGTACCGTTGTTAAACTGTGTAATTGTATTGATTAAGTGTATTGTAATGTTAGGATTGTTTAAGAATAAATTGTAATTATTTGTTAAAAAAAAAACACCGACTTCTTTATTTATTCCCCCGGACATTTTTCGCTGGCTAGTGTTACAGAATCTGATTTATTTTAATCTCTATTACAAAATTTATGTTCGCCACGATTACGTGATCTGTTGATATTAAGTTCCGTAACATAAAATTGGGGGCTCGTCCGGGATGCTTAATAGTTTGAAACTTTATTAGGCCTTTACCTGGACACATTGTATTATCAAACATTATTTAAAAGATTACGTATTGTGCACAATACCATGTTAACAAGATTTATCTCGGTGTTTTTGTTATTGTTTTAACAACTTAATATGACAGATTTCAAACCTGAGACATTTGTTGAAGATCCGGACCCTGATCAACTTGAACAGTTGACAAAGGAACAGTTGTTGTGTTTGGGACAACACTTAGGGCTAAGTGTGAAAAAGCGTGGAGAAAGCCTGATATCATTGCTAAAATCATGCAAGATCTAGTTAGCAAAGGTTTACGTGAAGAGAGTGAAGTGGAAACATAAAAAAATGACAGCCTTGCTATGCAGTTGGAATTAAAAAAGTTAGAATTGCAACATGACCTGACATTAAAAGAGAAAGAAAAAAGAAAAAGAAATTGAGTTAAAACGACTGGAGTTAGAAAGTCTTAAACTAGAACATAGTCTACGTGCTGTCCCAACTCCCAGTTTTGATGTTACTAAACACATTAGACTTTCCCACCTTTTCAAGAAAAAGAGATTGATAAATATTTCTTACACTTTGAGAAAGTAGCTGAAAATTTAAAATGGCCTAAGGAAAATTGGACTATGTTATTACAAAGTGTTTTGACTGGCAAGGCCAGATAAATTTAAACAGATATTTCAGTAGAAGCCGCTGCTGACCATGACCGGGTTAAACGGTTAATCCTTAAAAGTTAAGAGTTAGTTCCGGAGGCAAACCGCCAGAAATTCAGAAATTGGTAAAAGCGCAAAGAACAGACCTACGTTGAATTTGCTAGGACCAAAGAGTAATTGTTTGATCGCTGGTGTAGTTCTAAAAAATGTAATGAAAGATTATGACAATTTGTGCCAGTTGATTTTGCTTGAAGAATTTAAGCGCTGCATTAACGCAGATGTTAAAACTTTTTCTGATGAGAAACGTCCTGAAACACTTAACATTGCTGCTCAATTAGCTGATGATTATTCATTAACATACAAAATGTCCTTTACTAGCAAATCAAACCAGTCATTCACAAACAAGAATGTAAATCAGTATGGTCAAAAGAAGTTTTAAGCGCAGTCACCCAGTACTAGTAGTCCTGATAGTTCAACAAAGTCCATTGCTACACCTCAGTCCACGTCCACTGTCTTTAGGTCCAACAAAGACCATTAATTTTTCGAAGAAAATCTGTAATTACTGCAAGAAGGAAGGTCATCTAATATCTGACTGCTGAAAACTTGCGAATAAACCAAATAGCAAACCTTCTGGTTTTGTTTCAAAATCTATGCATAGCATAGTACAAGAGCTAAGCTCTTTTCATGTAAATAAGGGGTACAACTCCTTTATTGACTCTTATAAAGAGTTTGATGCTACGGAGGCCCACGTGCCTTCAAAACCCAAAGAAGAGTCCGTAGCTTGAGGGGTTAAAAACCTCCTTTGATTCCTGCGAGGAATTAAAACAGGCTAGGTCCTTTCAAGACTCCTGCAAGGAGTATCCTTTAAATAAGGCTAGGTCATTTTATGACTCTTGCGAGAGTATTTCAAATGAGGCTAGGTCCTCTTACGACAAACAGAAGTTTGTTTCTGCTGAGGAAAATTCCTCTGTTGACTCCCATGAGGAGTTTGATTGTGATAAGGATGTAGATTCCTTTAATGACTCTGAAAAAGAGTTTATGACAGAGACTATCAGTGTCAGTTCTTTGATTGATGAAACTGAGGTAGTAGATTCCTCTCCTGACACCGAAATGGATTATTTGAGCCATTCATAGATGATGGTTTTGTATCACTTTTAAATGATTCACAGATTCTACTCCTATTGGAATTTTGAGGGACACTAGTTCGGGCCAGACTTTCATGTTAGCAAACACTTTGCAATTTTCTAATAGGTCTTTCACTGGTGCATATGCACTTGTTAATGATATGTTTTAAGACAATCACACTGCAGTTCTGCTTCACAGTATCCATTTAAAGTCAGATTTGATTTGTGTGAATATTACTGTGGGCATAAGAACTACTTTACCCTTTCAGGGAATTCAGTTGCTGCTAGACAATGATGTTGCAGGTGACAAAGTACAACCTGTACCAATAGTGACAGAAAAGCCGACACTTGATCAGGACACTGATCCTGACAGTCAGGAAATTCCTGTTTGTATCCTTCATGTGCTCTAACTAGATCAATGCCAAAGAAAAACACACATGAGGATAATGGTCCAGATAATAATACTCTGGGAATCACTAGTGACTCGTCTAACGACTCGCTCGTACAGGATGCAGCATTTCAAGGTCAGAACTTATCGCGAAGCAGCATAAGGACCTTGATATTTCATGTTTGTTTCCCAGGGCAGTTTCTAAAGATGAGCTCTCACAGAACCCAATTTGTTTCTATGTTAGAAATGGAGTGCTTATGCGTAAATGGCGACCACCTGATGTAAGCGCTGATGAGGAATGGGCCATCAAACACCCTATAGTAATGCCTGAAAGTTATCGGAATGAAATTCTAAGCATGGCACATGAGGCTCCTTTGTCTGGCATTTTAGGTATAAATAAAACTTATCAGAAAGTTGGTACACACTTCTATTGGCCTAACCTCAGGAAACATATTGTACAATATTGTAAACCATGCCATACATTCCAGATGCCCAGAAGCCCAATCAGAATCGTCCTAAAGCCTCACTTAGGCCTTTTCCTGCTTTAAGGAACCTTTTAGTAGGATTGTTATTGACTGTGTTGGACCACTGCCCAAAACAAAATCTGGACATGAATACCTGCTGACAATTATGTGCGCATCTACCAGGTTTCATGAGGCAATACCATTGCAAAAAATAATGCCAAATTTGTTGTCTAGGCTCTGACCAAGTTTTTTACGTCTTTTGGATTTCCAAAGTCCGTCCAGTCTGACCAAGGGTCTAATTTTATGTCTGGCTTATTCCAGCAAGTAATGCTTGAGCTAGGTATAAAACAGTACAGCTCTTCGCCATACCATCCTGAAAGTCAGGGCGCCCTCGAGCATTTTCACCAGACATAAATAAAACATGATATGGACTTATTGTAATGACCCACAGAAAGACTCGGATGAAGAATCCACCTATTGATGTTTGCTGTCAGAAAATTCTATCACGAATCCTTGGGTTTCAGCCCTTTAAACTATCTTTTGGACACTCAATTCGCGGTCCATTGAAACTGCTTAAAGAAAAACTCTTGTGTGAAAATCCTGATTCTCTTAGTTTGTTGCAGTATGTCTCAGTTTTTCGCACTAAACTACGGAATGTTTGTGAGATTCCAAATTTAAATCGAAAATCTGAACAAAGTAAAATGAAAACAAAGTATGACAAGCACACTGTAAGCAGGACGTTTGAGCCTGGGGAAAAGGTCCTTGCCTTAATTTCCACCCCTGACAGACCTCTGCAAGCTAGGTATTTTGGTCCTTACATTGGCGACAAGAAAGTCAGTGATTTAAATTACATACTGTTAACACCAGATAGGCGTAAGAAAAAACAACTGTGCCATGTTAACATGTTGAAACCATATTATGACAGAAATAGCACATCAGAGATTGTACATAATGTTACTGCTGTTAATTGTGTAAAAACTGACCCTGACCCAGTTAAAGTAGATATTGATTGTAAGTGTGATGCAGACATTGTGTGTGGAACAGCACCATTAAAAAACTCAGATGTGCTTAACAACATGGATGCCAAACTGTCACACAGCACAACAACAACAAGACCTCAAGAATCTGCTTTGGAATTTTGAACATTTGTTAAGTGACATTCCAACCGAACTAACATATTGTGCCATGACATCAATGTTCGCGAGGCAAGAGCATCCAAGCAGCATCCCTATGGACTGAATCCAGAAAAGCAAAAGTATCTACAAGATGAGGTTCAATATTTGCTGGACAATGATTTTATTGAACCTAGTAACAGTAACTGGAGTTCACAATGTATTCTTGTCAAAACCTGATGGAAGTTACCGTATGTGCACAGATTATCGAAAACTGAAATCTGTCACCAAGACTGACACGTTCCCGATTCTGAGGATCGATGATTGTTTTGAAAGAGTCGGTAGCTCCAGATAGTTTCCAAGTTTGACTTGCTAAAAGGATTCTGGCAAGTTCCGCTGACAGAACGAGCGAAAGAAGTGTCCGCATTTGTGACGCTGCAAGGACTGTACCAATATAAAGTTATGCCATTTGGCATGAAGAACTCGCCAGCCACGTTTCAGCGTCTCATCTATCTGGTTGTCAAGGACATTCAGGGCTGCGTTGCATATATTGATGACCTTACCATGTACAGCGACACCTGGGAGAAACATCTGCAAATTCTTCGGGACCTCTGCGAAAGACTCAGTGAAGCACGTCTGACCGTCAACTTAGTTTAATCTGAGTTTTGTCATGCACAGTTGACATTTTTGGGTCATATTGTATGGCAGGGTCAGGTAAAACCTCTTGATGTAAAAATAAGTGCTATTTCTGCATTTCCTAGACCAGAGAACAAAAAACAAATAATGCGTCTTCTTGGTATGGTTGGATATTACAGGAAGTTTTGTCCAAAATTTTCTGCTGTAGCTGAACATTTGACTAATTTGTTAAAGAAGAAACAAAAGTTTGTATGGAATGTTCAGTGTGAAAATGCATTTCAGAATTTGTAAGCAATTCTGCAAAGCTCACCAGTTTTGGTAGCTCCAGACTTTTTCTGTACCTTTTAAGTTAGCTATGAATGCTAGTGATATTGCTGCTGGTGCCGAAGAAGGCAATGATGGCATAGATCATCCATTTTTGTTATTTCTGAAGAAAGTTTAATGCAAACCAGAAAAACTACTCCACTATTAAAAAAGAATGTTTGGCTTTGATTCTGACATTGCAACACTTTGAAGTTTATGTTACTTCATCAGTCAAGCCTATCATTGTCTTGAGTGATCACAATCCCCTAACGTTCATGAACAAGTTGAAGTGGAAAAATCAAAGATTGTTGAGATGGAGTTTGTTCTTTCAGGATTACAATCTTGAAATCAGACACATGAAAGGGAAGATAATGCACTTGCTGATTGCTTATCGAGATGTTTATGAAATGTTGTAGACGAGATGTTTTTATTATGTTGTAAATAAGATGATTTTTTGAGATATTGTAAAAATTAAGTGATTGTGATCGCAAAAAGAAAGTTTTCCGAGAAAACTTTCTTTTCTTACAGAAGGGAGAGTGTTACAGATGTCTGTGTGCAGGGATGTTCCATGTGTTGTTGACATTTGGTTCGTGTAGCAGGCATAGCTCGTCTGGCCGAGCCGGGCCGGCTCACATGTGAACCCTGCCATGTACAAGGACAGTTTTCTTGTTCTAGATGTTTCCTGTAACGCGTGTGTACTGTATATTATGTTAGATTCTTTGGATTGTACGGGAAGTGGAAAGTTCTCGGCTTGGGGTGAGAAGTTATAAATAGAGGGCTGTGTTTTAGAGCCGAGAGAGAGAGAGGAGAGAAATATTCCAGCGGACACAGAGGCGTGTAAGTCAGTTGTAGACCGTTTCCGATAAATGCGGCAATTATAGATTTTCTTCTAAATTTGTGACGGATCTTATACAGTCTTCAGTTTGCTTTCGGGATTATAACAAGAACTTCACTTTGGATAAGGGCGGATTGATTTTGTGAATGAACTGGACTCTTTTTCACTGAGAAGATTTGTGTAAACTGTTCATCTGGGTTGTACTTTATAAAAGACTTGTTTTACTCTCTGACAGTGGTGGTATCTAGGTACTGTACACTTTATTTATATACTTGTATTGATTTACTGTTGTACTGTTGTTTAACTGTGTAATTGTATTGATTAAGTGTACTGTAATGTTAGGATTGTTTTAAGAATAAATTATAATAATTTGTTAACAAAAATACACTGACTTCTTTATTCATTCCCCTAGACATTTCACGCTGCCTAATGTTACAGAATCTGATTTATTTTTGTCTCCATTACAAAATTTATGTTCGTCACGACTACGTGATCTGTTGATATTATATTAACACACTGTCATCATGCAATAATAGAATATGTAAAATAATTCGTATCTTCAGAAAATATCATCATCCCTTTAATCCTAAACGACCATTTAGATAAAGAATTATGCTTAAATCATTCTATTGAACGTTTTGAGACGGAAGCTAGCCTTTCCATAAAGGCCACTTTGACTTCATCAGTTAGGTTTTGATGGTACCAATGATGGCAGCCATTTCTGAAACCATTGATGTCCACACTCATATGGGCCTTGTTTCAACGGGACATCATGTCTTTTGGGCTCCGGAAAGGTAACTTTTGTCCCCCTTTTACTTTATCGTAGAAAATCAATTTTTTTACCTACAGCGAATTCTAGCTTTATCCGTCGGCCATTTTTTTTATTCCTCACACATTCTTGCTTTATGCCTCTCATGTCAAGTAAATTCAGTAAATGGTATTGTATTGTACTGCATGTTCTTTAAACTGAACAACACTTGTTATCAGAAATATAACCAGTCAGATATTCTCAGGGGTACGTTTTTGTCCTCTTAGTATAACAAGTGATCCATGGCCATGACGCTGAGCTGTCTTGAACAGTCTTATGTTAAAATTTTAGTGCTAAAACACATATAACAGGAATAACTCGCAATATATAGGTCACAATGACCTAATTTATGGTATGCCTGGTGCCTTTTAACATCGGGTCTACGTAGAGTTGTGTAGTGCGGCGTACTCGTACGCCGAAAGTAGGCGGCGTACTCATGAAAAAAAAATTGCTTAAGTTATGAGAACGATAACGTATGGTTGCGTATCCTGTACATAGGTACCGCCTACCTACATGGCATATG
This sequence comes from Sipunculus nudus, assembly GCA_026874595.1. NCBI lineage: Eukaryota > Metazoa > Annelida > Sipuncula > Golfingiida > Sipunculidae > Sipunculus > Sipunculus nudus. Next base: position 32,302,408 of record CM049312.1, read on the forward strand.
CAGTTGGCTTACCTGCGAGTAGGAGTGCGTATAATGTACGTAGGTTGCGTACGTACACATAGGTCTGGCGTACATTAGCATACAGAAGCGTAGTGTTACGTAGTCTTGCGTAAAAAATGCAAAATTTCTGCGTCCATCGCTCTACGCCGACAGTACGCAAAAAAATTTTAAACTTTAAAAATGAAACTTAAAAAATGAAACTTTAGAGTGACGTGTTTACAGAAGGACTTGTAAACGGCCGACGTGTTTCTGCCATGGTGACGCCCAGCGAAAAGACCAGGACAACTGATACGAATTAATACTGAAAATTGTCGTGCGCGGTGGCATATACCGGCACTGAGTCCAGGATACATCCAGGATTATACTGCAGTGACATAAATTATCTAAGTGTTGTTACAGAGAAGGCTGTGAGCCTATTTGTTGGTGAATCAGGATTTCGCCTTGTATGGCGATGGCGTACTTCTGTGGAGACTGTCACGACAGCTCTGTTTAGGGAAGAGAAGTGAGTGTCTGCGATAAGGAGCCTAGACTAGAGGAGTGCATACAAAGTCATGTGCGCGACGATCATGTAACCAGCAGTCTTGTCGCCAAGATGAACTTTCCGTGTGTAGTGTGCATTCAGGGCTAATCAGGACTAAGTGATTTTGTGTTATCTTATGGATATTAAAAATCTTCATAACATGTGTGTGAAACGCCTCTCAAGAGAAATGTAAGTTTGAATTTAATACATCTTGGTTTTTGTTAGTCACATCTTTGTCATCTTTATTGAGTGTATGTGTGAGTTCCAGCCGGTTAAATTCACTGTTTAAAATAATCTAAATAATCCATTCCTTCGGGGGTGTGAAATGCACAATGTTTTAGTTTTAGAGTTGAGTGACAAATTTTTGTTTGAGAACACTAATGTAAGTCAGATTTTTTAAGTACTAAAAACACAAAAATGCACGTTCTCGCAAAATATATGTCACAGTGACCTACAAAGTACCTACCAAAATAATACGCAAAAAAAGTTTCTAGTTCAAACAGTTACGATTAGTGACCTGTTAACAACTGGCCAGTCGTGATTAATGAGTACAAAAAAAATACAATAAAGAAATATGAAGGAAATGTAAACAATGCTACCAGTCTTCCATGGCTGATAGGGCATTCGATGATCAATAAGTCTTTCAAATTTAAGAAAGATCCTAGGAATATGACTGAGATATTCTATCTAAAGCTTGAATTTCAAATATCAATAACTGAAAATGTTAAAATTTTGCAATTGTGTCCGCCTCAGTCCAGAAGAACTGACTGGGCCGATTTTCTTAAATGTTATGCACGGTAACAATGTTATATGTGCAGTTGATGTACAATATTTAATTTAGGGTCTAAGTGCATTATTTTTGTATTGCAGCCCAGAACACTTATACAAACCTGATTTTCAAAGTGCTAAATCACAAACACGCACGTAACTCCAAAATATGGGTCATAGTGGCCTGCATTTTGGTATGCAAGAAGATTTTCCAAGGACCTACGTCAATGATAAATAAAAAGTTTCTTGGTCCAAAGGTTATAATTTCTATCTTGTTAAATCTCGGTCGGCCGGACAGCCGGCCTATGCTCATGTGAGGTGAAAAGGGGGTTGGGGCTTGGCTTGTATTATTTTGAAAATCGGTCCTTATTCTATGGGCAATGTTGGCTTTTCGATGCCATGAGGTTGGACTCCTTTGGACCCACGTGTTCTCAGCGAGCAATTGCCATTCTCTGTCATAGGCATTCTGTTACAGTTCATCATATCCTTTAAGAGTTGAGTGTATAGGAAAAGGTGAATCATTTAACACGTGAAAAATGAGCAAACTAGCTTTCATTGGTCCACATCGTGTTTAAAACCCATTTCCATGCTAATCTGTACTAACTTCGTCAATTTTGTAGGAGTATCTGAGTTAAACCTGGACAAGAACTGGACACTAAGGGTAATTTCGAGGTCTGCAGCGTCAAGGCCGCACTATAGAAACTGGTGTGTAGCCTCGTGGTTAAGGCGCTGGATATCCGAGCTGAAGATCCCAACCGGTGCCTAAAAGGCATATCTTTAAATTTTTGTCATGCAGTACATATTTAGGTCTTGTAAGATGCCTCCACTGTTCTAGTGGTCATATGAACAGACTGAAGACCAATGGTTTTGCATTTGGCTACTGTGATCTCATTGGAATACTGGAGCTCTGGTTAAATATGATACATACACTCAACCTTCGTCGTTTCTAATATAAATTCAAATTGCTCATATATGCAAACGATAAATCTGTTCCCATGATACAGATAAAGAACTAAAGTTACAACCGGCAAACATTCCTAAGGTCGTAATCGTTGTATAAATAAACATTAGTCGTATTTATAAATGAGAGTATATTGTACTCACATATACAAAACCGTCCACGTGTCGACTTACATTTTAAAATGTACTTATATTGTGTAAATGTACTTATACCGTAACAACTCGAAATTAGGACCACCATCGGGACCTAGATAGAGTGGTTGCATTTGCGAGGTGGTCACTATACCCAGGTGGTCGTTTGGCGAGGTTTGACTGTATTTGTAAATTCACGGCTGTAACTCGAGCTTCAGTGTCATCATATTAAGAAGGAAAAAAATAATTCCCCCGTTGTAATTAAAAAAATGGCCTTCTTTGAATTTTATTTAATTTTTATTTTAACAAATATGTGATGTGTTGTTCTTTATACTGATCAGCATTCCATTGTGTCATGTCGCATGTGTCATGGACCTCATTTAAAACAGCCAATTAGCTTAACAGGTTGTCAAGGTGCAATGTGTTTGAAATGAATAAACATGCATGCCCCGATCTGATACAAAGTTGCCTAGATTTGATACCAAGTTGCAATCAGTTAAGAGTGCATGATCGCCTGGTGTTTGACATCAACAAAAGAATATTGTCATAATAAGAGTCCGTGTACGTGAAAAAAAAAACATATAAAAAATAACATCTTTAGGGACTTGTTACAAGACTCGTTAGAGCTAAACATGTTTCGCTTCACTTATTATTTGATTGATATTCAATATCCAATGCTTTGGACATATTTTACACTTGGTATTACGTGAATGGTCGTAAACAAATAGAGGACCTTGGATCACCTTGTTAATATAAATTATGCTTTATTCGTCTTTCCATTAGATACACGCCTGACTGACCGATAAAATGACGCATGTTGCAACACGCCCAGGTTACATACTGACGACCAGGGTTTTGTGTGTACAAATTAGTTATGCTTTTCAAGGCATTGTATTTTATTACATAAATATTCCTAGCGACTGTCCAGTCTGCTGTATCTTTATTGTCTGGGGTAAATCCAGCGGGAATACAGACCGTTGTTCTTTTTTTTCTGTCTGGATATGTTCGCAATGAGGTTCAGTGAGCTACGAAATGAAAAACAGCGACACACCATTAAATAAACATCATTATCTTTTTTCTCTTTCATACACTGACAATGTCATCAAACCCATGTCGGTCTACATCTGGTGTGTAACGGTTGGTATCACACGGTATGTATCAGTATGTGTATTAAAAATATAATATATACTTATTATTCTTTGGTCCTTTTTCCGTCTTATGAACAGATTATTATGATATTATTATGATACAGATTTTATTTCAAAAAGAGACTGTCTGTGAAATGTGTTTACAGTTTGGACCGATCCTTTTAAAAGCAAGAATCAAATGAATGTGCTTATGCATGTTAACACATCAACCCAAGCAAAAGGTTGTTACAGGCTAAACAAAATTTGCCCACTGAAATAAACAGTAGATTTGAATCACACTTGTGTAGACTGTTTTTGCGGATTCCGATAATAACCTCAAACTACAATGTAATTCTGAGCACACACCCATGGGTCTCATCGATGTGAGCGAGTCACTGGATATAAGAAAACACAGTGAAACTAACGAATCTTAATCACTCTTGAAAAAATGAAAAAAAAATGTTTCAAATTCAATTTTTATATGATTTAGAATAATGGAAAATTTAATTCCGCTTGCAAGATTTGTTATATCATGTTAGTCGATGGAGGTGGAACGATATCGAGTGGATTATTAGTGGCTCGCTAAGATAAGTTACTATAAAATTATAATATACATTCTTCAAAGACTAATACAAGATGTTTAAGCATGTGCGCATTTCAGCCTATCTTTGTCACGATCAAGTTTTTAATATGCTCCTTAACGACAACTTCTTCAATGACTTTTAAATATCTGCAAAATAGTTATAACAGCCCATTGTACAACTACCACACGTAACACCTGTTATCGCTTACTCTGGCTGTCGGATGAGATTTTTTGGTACAATTTGTACATATTATTTGTCATATCTAGGTCGAAATGATTTTTTTATAATCAATCGCCAATTTTTGAGAAACTATAGACACAAAAAGTGATTAGAATCGGCCTTGTCAGTCAGAGACTGCATACCTTCGATATCTCCTAATTTTTTACTATATCTGTTATCTAGCTGTTGACCATTAAAAACCCCAAGGCCAGTTGCATATCAAGATTTTTAACGTCTCTCACTTCATTGCTTGTCAGACGCCTAGGCTTTCTTGTGATTATTTCATGCACAAGTAACCTGATCAATATCTTAAGGAGCGAGAATTGAGAACCAGTGACAATGGGTAGTGAACACATTTTTGTTTTATTGACACTTTGAGAATGAAACAAACCCACCAGAATAGTAACGCTATTCTCCACTCCGATTTGTAATATATATATATATATATATATATATATATATATATATATATATATAAATTGATATCTCTTTTGTCAAACGTAGCTTACTGTTAAGAGTTATTACATGCTATGGTCAAACAAACGCGCTCAATAATTATCCTAGGTATCGATATCAGTGCTTTCGCTTTTTATTTTCAAAGATCCACTAAACAAAAAAGTCATATATATATATATATATATATATATATATATATATATATATGTATAAATATATATATATCACTGAATTACTCTAAGCAACAGCTAAGAATAATCTATCTGTGGTGTGTGACTACCATCAGAATTCTCAAGATGCTAGATTATTAGATCTATTATATATCAAAGGACTCCTGAAGCCAAGGAAATTAGACTCATTCGTTCATCTTGCCCAATGTTTGAAGTTTTAATCAAAGTTTATAATTCAGGATATACCAAGAGAGCGTACATGGCACGGAAGACAGAAAAATCGATGCTTGTGGCTAGGATTCACAGGTGGCCGTGCTGTGTAATAGATTATCTAACATATGGGAACAGATTGCCCAGTGCCAAATTACTGATAGCACCGAGGACACTGATCAAGGATGGCGCCGTATAAATACTTTGCTGCGTTTACTGTACAATATCATTAAATACAAGACCTCTTTTATGATATGTCTGGCGAAGAACTTGAGGTCTAGACATGCCATGTGCGTCATTGAAAGTTAAAAATACCTTTCCACAATTTTCATAACATCAACAAGAAAAATACCAATCCTTTGGGTGCTTATGGTGTCATCATACATATATATTTTTTAAGTTAAAAAAAAAACAAATATACTAAATACGAATAAAATCATATGATGCACAAATATGACTTGTGTTCTGCATAGGGCTATATTTATGAAATTAAGTCTTAACGTTGGGTCACTTGGAAGGGTACTGTAGACTAAACGACAGGAATCTTTGTCTATATACAAGGCTTAAAGTCTATTTACAACACTTCTTCCGGAATATAATGTCCTGTGTTCAAAACGTATTTTCACATACACCAGCGGTACACAATCCATTTGATATGTTGTTGTTCATTTTGTAAACTCCATTGTACAACAGCGATGCGACATTACAATAGCACATATAGACATATTATTCGAATCTCTGTCAAATATATTAGTCACTACTTGATTTTGCAAAACCTGGTGTAACTTTACCGTATCGTGAGACTTGATTGGTATCATATAGAGTTTTTGTCATGCTATAGACATGAACAAGTACTTCCCAAGTAACAAAAATATCAAGTAACTGTTGAAGAATGGTTCATGTTGAACGGACTGGTATAATAAATGTCTAGTCTTCATGCAGAGGTTAAGCAACATGAACAAAAACAAAAACGATATTTTTCTCAGTAGTTATTTCAGTAATTTAACAGATTTGATATTTGCAATCCATTCGCTCGGTCAGATGTGGCTATACCTTGAAGGTAATGTTACATGTACTTAGTTGTTCTGTTAAACAGATCTTGCTGAATGTAATTAAATGTCTAAATGGTAAAATGAACGTGTTGTAAGCATCTAAAATAACACCAAGTAGGTAATATAGTTAAAAATATACAGCGACTCATAAATGATCATTGCCCAATTCATCATGATATGGAGTGTCTTCTAGAGGTGTATAGACAAACATATGTCAAACACGGCCTTGTTATCAAAATTTACAGTGGGTTGATAAGAAGACTTAGAAGATCAAGACGTTTCAACGATCCTCCATATACCTGATGGACCATTAAGTGATTAGTCAAGTGTTTTGTTGGATAAAATAAGTAGAACACTTTCGGTCCTTCAGGGGTAAGTGCTGCCGTTACGAGCTGGACTTGTACAATAAAAGAATCGACATGGGGATAAAACTGTCACCGTAACATACAAAAGTGACTTAGTGTAAAAGGCTAAGACATGCTTTCCGTTTTGTGTATTCTCTGAAGGGATCAGGTGTTGTAGCTAAATATATAATGGATGAATTGTTATAAAACGACCAAGCCTCATAAGTGACCATTCATTTATAATACTGTATTATATATACATTATTTAGGCCCGTAGTGTTGCAATAAACATTTACAATATTATTGATATTTACAAAACTATTATGTATGCCATGAGTCAAATATTGATATTATAAATAATATGAGATCTTTTGCATCATACATCAATAACGAACAAGTTTTTGGAAACACATCAAATTATATATATTGTTATATGTACATGTTTGTTATACGCGGGATATTACATAACTTGGCATGTGCTAGGCATTCTGATTCGTGTTAGGCGCGGGCCCTGTGCGCTGCTGTGGGAACCACACTTGCTCAACTCTCGCGGAGTGTAAAGACAGCGTGCTCATTGTAGTCTAGAAATTTCGGGTCTGTTCACGCGCTATAGGAGCGTGTATTGTTGTAGTATAGAGGGTTTCAGAATGGAAGGTTCTGGGCTTCAGGTGAAAAAAGCTATTAATATGGGCTGTGTTTGGAACCGACAGAGAGAAAAAAACCAGCGGACAGGGAAGAGTGTGACTCTCTCTTCAGTTTTTGGGACCTTCCCGATAATTGCAGAACTTCCAGATCTTCTACGAATTTTATACAGACTTTATATACGGATTATCTTCAGTTTGCCTTTAGGACTTTTACCAGAACTTCACTATGGTGTTACTAAACACATCAGTTGTCCCACCTTTTCAAGAAAAAGAGGTTGATACATATTTCATAAACTTTGAGAAGGTGGCTAAAAATTTAAAATGGCCTCAGGAAAATTAGACTATGCTATTACAAAGTGTATTGACTGGCAAGGCGAGAGAAATTTATACAGAGCTTTCAGTGAAGACGGCGCTGACTATGACCAGGTTAAACGGTTAATCCTAAAAGGTTATGAGTTAGTTCCGGAGGCTTACCGCCAGAGATTCAGAAATAGGGAAAAGCGCAAAGGACAAACCTAGGACTTAAGAGCAGCTGTTTTATCGCTGGTGTAGTTCTAAAAATGTAATAAAAGGTTGTGACAATTTGCGCCAGGTGATTTTGCTTAAGGAATTTAAGCGCTTGATTAACGCAGATGTTTAAACTTTTCTTGATGTAAAAGTCCTGAAACACTTGACATTGATGCTCAATTAGCTGATGAATATTCATTAACACACAAAATGTCCTTTACTATCTAATCAAACCAGTCATTCACAAACAAGAATGTAAATCAGTATGGTCAAAGGAAGTTTAAGGCGCAGTCACCCAGTACTAGTAGTCCTGATAGTTCAACAAAGTCCAAGAAAATCTGTAGTTACTGCAAAAAGGTACGTCATCTAATATCTGACTGCTGGAAACTCGCAAATAAACCAAAGAGGAAACCTTCTGGTTTTGTTTCAAAATCCATGCATAGCATAGTACAAGAGCTAAGCTCTTTTCATGCAAATAAGTGGTAAAACTCCTCTATTGAGTCTAAAAAAGAGTTTGATGCTACGGAGGCCAACGTGCCGTCTGACTCTAAAGAAGAATCTGTAGCTTGCGGGGTAAAAACCTCAGTTGATTCCTGCGAGGGATTAAAAAAGGCTAGGTCCTTTCAAGACTCCTGCGAGGAGTATCCTTTAAATAAGGCTAAGTCATTTTATGACTCTTGCGAGAGTATTTTAAATGAGGCCAGGTCCTCTTATGACAAACAAAAGTTTGTTTCTGCTGAGGAAAATTCCTCTGTTGACTCCCATGAGGAGTTTGATTGTAATAAGGATGTAGATTCCTTGTGACTCTGAAAAAGAGTTTATGACTGACAGTGTCAGTGTCAATTCTTTGTTTGATAAAATTGAGGAAGTAGATTCCTCTCCTGACTCTGAAATGGAGGTATTTGAGCCATTCATACATGATGGTTTTTTTTTATCACTTTCATATGAGTTTTCAGATTCTACCCCTATAAGAGTCTGGTTCAGGCCAAACTCTCATGTTAGCAACACTTTGCCATTTTCTAATAGGTCCTTTACTAGCACAGTTTTAATAGGACAATTCAGTTCCGCTTCACAGTGTAAATTTAAAGTCAGATTTGATTTCTGGGAATATTACTGTGGGCATAAGAACCGCTTTGCCCTTTTAGGGAAATCAGTTGCTACTAGGCAATGGTGTTGCAGGTGACAAAGTACAGCCTGTACCAAAAGTGACGGAAAAGCCCTCACTTGATCAGGACATTGATCCTGAAAATCAGGAAATTCCTGACTTGGTATCCTTCATGTGCTGTAACTAGATCTATGGCCACACACATGAGGAAAATGGTCCAGATAATAACACTCTGGGAGTCACTAGTGATTCGTCTGACTACTCGCCCGTACAGGATGCAGCATTTTCAAGGCCACCTGACGTATGCGCTGATGATGAGTGGGCCATCAAATAGTAGTGCCCAAAAGCTATCGCAATGAAATTCTAAGCATGGCACATGAGGTTCCTTTATTTGGCCATTTAGGAACAAATAAAACTTATCAGAAAGTGTGTACACACTTCTATTGGCCTTATCTCAGGACAGATGTTGTACAATACTGTAAATTATGCCACACATGCCAGATGGTAGGCAAGCCCAAACAAAATCCTTCTGTGTCCCCACTTAGGCCTATTCCTGCTTTCGAGGAGCCATTTAGTAGGATTATTGTTAATTATGTTTTGACTACTGCCCAAAACAAAATCTGGACATGAAACCTGCTCTGCTGACAATTATATGCGCATCTACCAGGTTCCTTGAGGCAATACCATTGCGCAAAATTAATGCCAAAAGTGTTGTCAAGGCTCTCACTTTTTTACAATGTTTGGATTACAAAAATCCGTCTAGTCTGACCAATTATTAAGGGTCTAATTTTATGTCTGGCTTATTCCTGCAAGTTATGCTTGAGCTAGGTATAAAACAGTCCAGCTCTTCGCCATACCATCCTGAAAGTCAGGGCGCCCTCGAGCATTTTCACCAGACATTAAAAAACATGATTAGGACCTATTGTTACACACAGAAAGACTTGGATGAAGGAATCCACTTATTGCTGTTTGCTGTCAGAAAATCATTTCAATAGTCCTTGGGTTTCAGTTCCTTTGAACTAGTTTTTAAACACTCAATTCGAGGTCCATTAAAACTGCTTAAAGAAAAACTCTTGTGTGAGAATCCTGATTCTCCTAGTTTATTGCAGTATGTCTCAGACTTACGCTCTAAACTAGACAATGCTTGAGAGATTGCAAAGTCTAATCTAATATCTTGACAAAGTAAAATGAAAACAAAGTATGAAAAGCACACTGTAAGTTGGACGTTTGAGCCTGATGAAAAGGTCCTTGCCTTACTACCTATCCCTTGCAGACCTCTGCAAGCTAGGTATTTTAGTCCTTATAGGCGCGAGAAAAAAAAACAACAGTGCCATCATAACATATTGGAACCATTTATGACAGAAATAGCACATCAGATGTTGTACATAATGTTTCTGTTGTTAATTGTGTAAAATCTGACCATGACCCAGTTAAAGTAGATACTGATTGTAAGTGTGATGTAGACATTCAGTGTGGAAAAGTACCATTAGAAAACTCAGACGTGCTTAACAACCTGGATGCCAAACTGTCACACCTTTCCGTACTACAACAACCAGACCACAAGAACCTGCCGTAGAATTATAGGCATTTATAAAGTGACATTCCAACGCAAACTAACATATTGTGCCATGACGTCGATGTTGGCGAGGCAAGCGCAGTCAAGCAGCAACCTTATATACTAGTCCAGAAAAGCAACAGTATCTACAAGATGGGGTTCAATATTTGGTGGACTCTGATTTTGTTGAACCTAGTAACGGTTACTCGTGTTCACCTTGTATTTTTGTGCCCTAACCTGATGGAAATTACCGTATGTACACAGATTATCGAAAACTGAACTGTGTCACCAAGACTGACACGTTCCCAATTCCGAGGATCGTTGATTGTATTGAAACAGTCGGTACCACCAGATATGTCTTCAAATTTGACTTGCTAAATGGATTCTGGCATGTTCCGCTACCAGAACGAGCGAAAGGTGTATCCGTATTTGTGACGCCGCAAGGACTGTTTCAGTATAAAGTTATGCGAAGAACTCGCCAGCCACGTTCGAGCGCCTTATCCATATGGTTGTCAAAATCATTCAGGGCTGTGACGCATATATAGATGACGTCATAGTATACAGCGACACCTGGAAGAAACACCTGCAGATTCTTCGCGACCTCTTCGAAGAACTCAGCGAAGCACGTCTGACCGTCAATTCTGAGTTTTGTCATGCACAAGTAACATTTTTGGGTCATATTGTAGGGCAGGGTCAAGTAAAATATGTTGATGCTAAAATAAGTGCTATTTCTGCATTTCCTAGACCAGAAATCAAAAAGCAAATGATGCGTTTTCTTGGTATGGTTGGATACTACAGAAATTTTTGTCCAAATTTTTCTGCTGTAGCTGAACCTTTAACTAATTTGTTAAGGAAGAAACAGAGGTTTATATGGATTGTTCAGTGTGAACATGCATTTCAAAATTTGAAAGCAATTCTGCAAAGATCATCAGTTTTGCCATTTCCAGACTTTTCTTTAGCCTTTAAGTTAGCTGTAGATGTTAGTGATACTGCTGCTGGTGCTGTGTTGTTACAAGAAGGCAGTGGTGGCATAGATCATCCAATTAATTATTTTTCAAGAAAGTTTTATGCAAACCAGACAAATTACTCCACTGTTGAAAAAGACTGTTTGGCTTTGATTTTGGCATTGCAACATGTTGAAGTTTATGTTACTTCATCAGTCAAGCCTCTCATTGTCTTCAGCGAACACAATCCCCTCACGTTCATGAACAAGTTAAATCAAAGATTGTTGAGATGGAGTTTGTTTTTACAGGATTATAATCTTGAAATCAGACACATGAAAGGGAAAGACAATCTTCCTGATTGCTTATAGAGATGTTAATGAAATGTTGTTAACGAGATGTTTATGTAATGGTTTTGACATGTTGTAAAACTTTAGTGATTGTGATCGCAAAAAGAATGTTTTCCGAGAAAACTTTTTTTTTTTTTCTTACAGGAGGGGAATTGTTACATGTATCTGTTTGTTATGCGCGGGATATTACATAACTTGGCATGTGCTAGGCATTCTGTTTCGTGTTAGGCGCGAGCCCTGTGCGCTGCTGTGAGAACCGCACTTGCTGAACTCTCGCGAAGTGTAAAGACAGCGTGCTCATTGTAGGACTATTTGTTAACAAAAAACACTGACATTTTTTATTCATTCCCCACGGCATTTCACGCTGCCTAGTGTTGCGGAGTCTGTTTTTTTTATCCTCGTAACAAAATTTATGCTTGCCACGATTACTTGATCTGTTGTTATTAGGTACCGTAACATATATATATATATATATATATATATATATATGGGTAGTTTTAATTGCCTCCCATGGCTTTCCGGCCTTACCGAATGTTTATATAAATATTTAAATAGCATGTCAACGGCAGTATTGGCAATTGTTAAGGAATTGAATGGATATGCAAGATTAATAGGCATGTCAAAATTTAAAAAAAATCTGATGGTATCGGCCAGAAACCATCATACTCAATCAGTTTGTTTCGACTGTCTTTGAGTGAAGTGGACACAATAATTAGGGCCCCGCTTGACAAGCGGTGCCCTATAGTGATCACCGTGTCAGTCCGTCCTTTCGTCCATCCGTCCTTCCGTCAGTGACACTTTCTTTCGCACGCAATAACTCCACAACAACATACTGCAGCTTTCCCAAATTCACAGGGATGATATGTTCTTATGAGGGCTCCAGCCCTATCGAATTACAGACTTGTCGGAATTCAAATATGGCCGCCACAGCCAAATCGCTGATTTTCTTTTGCACACAATAACCCAACAACAACATACTGCAGCTTTCCCAAATTCGCAGGGATGATTGGTACCTATGACGGCTGCAGACCTTTCGAATAACAGTCTTGCCGGAATGCAAATATGGCCGCCACAGCCAAATTGCTGATTTTCTTTCGCACGCGATAACTCAACAACAACATACTGCAGCTTTTCCAAATTCAAAGGGATGATTGGTACCTATGAGGGCTCCAGACCTATCGAATAACAGACTTGTTGGAATTCCAATATGGCAGCCACAGCCCTATCGCTGATTTTCTTTTGCACACAATAACTCAACAACAACATACTGCAGCTTTCCCAAATTCGCAGGAATGATTGGTACCTATGACGGCTCCAGACCTTTCGAATAACAGACTTATCAGAATTCAAATATGGCAACCACAGCCCAATCGCTGATTTTCTTTTGCACACAATAACTCATCAATAACATACTGCAGCTTTCCAAAATTCGCAGGGTTGATTGGTACCTATGACGGCTCCAGACTTATCGAATAACAGACTTGCCGGAATTCAAATATGGCCGCAACAGCCAAATCGCTGATTTTCTTTCGCACGCGATAACTTAACAACAACATATTGCAGCTTTTCCAAATTCTCATTGCTGATTGGTACCTATGAGGGCTCCAGACTTATCAAATTAAAGACTTGTCGGAATTCCAATATGGCCGCCACAGCCCCATCCCTGATTTTCTTTTGCACGCGATAACTCAACAACAACATACTGCAGCTTTTCAAAATTCACAGGGATGATTCGTATCTATGAGGGCTCTACACCTATCGAATTACAGATTTGTCAGAAATCAAATATGGACGCACAGCCCAATCGCTGATTTTCTATCGCACGCGATAACTTAACAACAACATACTGCAGCTTTTCCAAATTTAAGGGATGATTGGTACCTATGACGGCTCCAGACCTATCAAATTACAGATTTGTCAGAATTCAAATATGGACGCACAGCCCAATCGCTGATTTTATTTCGCACGCGATAACTCAACAACAACCTACTACAGCTTTTCCAAATTCTCATTGATGATTGGTACCTATGAGGGCTCCAGACCTGTCGAATTACAGACTTGTTGGAATTCCAATATGGCCGCCACAGCCCAATCCCTGATTTTCTTTTGCACGCGATAACTCAACAACAACATACTGCAGCTTTCCAAAATTCACAGGGATGATTGGTACCTATGAGGGCTCCACACCTATTGAATTACAGACCTGTCGGAATTCCAATATGGCCCCCACAGCCCAATCGCTGCTTTTCTTTCGTGTGCGATAACTCAACAACAACCTCCTGCAGCTTTCCCAAATTCACAGGGATGATTGATACCTGTAAGGGCTCCAAACCTTTTGAATTTCAGACCTGTTGGAATTTCAATATGGCCGCCACTGCCCAATTGCTGATTTTCTTTCGTGCGTGATAACTAAATAACAACATACTTCAGCTTTTCCTAATTTACAGGGATCATTGGTCCCTTTGAGGGCTCCAGACTATTGAATTACAGACTTGCTTAAAATCAAATATGACTAACAGACTACATTTGGTGATTTTCTATTGCACACTTTATTTCAGACATATCTTCTCTAATCCAGTATGATTTTTTCCCTCATGCATATTGATAAAAACCTGTTTCTGTTTGTGATATTTTTCAAATTTAACTTAATTTTTCACCCATATGTAAACTAGTCCAGCACTAGCAGAAACGCGGGGCCCTCTGAGGACCCTTGTCCGACCACATCTAGTTTGTAATGTGCTCATCATGATGTAGTGTTCTTAGGGCTGGGTATGATATATGAATTATACTGTAAATGTGGATAATTTTCATGTATCTGTAAATCATGGTAATTTATCATTTTTGAATCTTTACATTTTTTCTATATTCACAGACATTTATTAAGACATGTATCGATGTAATTAACATGAGCCTAAACTTATCCTAAGATAATGCATTTGTTTTAATCCAATCACCTTGGGTACTTGTCGCATTCACCTGTGAGCTTCGCACAGAGCTTTTGCTGTCATGAGCGACACCCCCTCCACCTCCAATTCTAAAATCCTGCTCACGTCCTTGTTAAAACCATGATCATAAACATAAGAAGGAGTACACCATCGCGTTTCGCTATTTCTACTAGGGTTAGCCATGTAAATAACTCCAATAAACCACTGTAAATATGAGTATTTTTCTACACGCTTGAAATGCTGTCACATCTAATATAAATCATACTACATAGGGGAGGCCAGGTAGTAAAGAAATGTCAATGGTGCATTGAACCAGTTATAAGACAACAGGCTCTAGTTTTTAACCTAAGGTCCAACGTAAGATGTCTTCAATCAAGCACGCCGACAAACAGCCTGTTAACCTATATATCAATAGGTATCTTTGTCGATGTGAAAATACCATGTTTGTATGTTAAAAGCTCCATATACCACAAGGCCCATCTGACAGGTTTTTTTTCTACTTATTTTTGGTTTTTTGCTTTTCCACATGCATTTGCAGTTTTTCATGTCGCTGTTAAAATGATTGGTGTACGTGTTTACAGTCACTACAAAATGTTTTGAAGTATATTTTGTTGTTCTACTTCATTAATTGTGGAATGCTGTAACGTGAAGACCAACGCATTGATATTAACAAAAAAAAAGTCTGCCAGTTCCCAAAGCACCGTTTTTTTTATTTTACTTTACAAATTTGCAATATTCTGCAGTTTCCTTGAAGAATATACAAAGGTGATTAAGTTCATTGGATCATTTATATATTTACTTCGTTTTCCAACCATGACAAGATCACCTTATAGCGATAGTCATTTACAGTGACGACTAGCTAAATTGGCATTTTACTGAAGGTTATGACTTTTTTAAAGATTTTTTTCTCCGTGGAGGTAACCGCCTTCATTTGTTAATGCTTGCTTTACTAAGTATATACATCTGCAGAATTTCAATCCGGTTTCGGACTAGGAGACAGGGGTTTACACGCGATAATTCTGGCGTCAACCAGGCTCGGTTTATCACTCCTGCGGGTCCTAGGTGAATCATCCCAATTGCTGGGTCATCACACCGAGGAACCCCTGAAAAGCGGACTCGTTTGTCAGTGAAACACCACTGTAAGGTGCATTCTCCCCATTAAGCCTGCAGAGCGCTCACTCTGGGTAAGGGCCGACCGAGAAATATTTCATCGCCTTGGCTTAGATTCGAACTCACGATCTCCCCGGTTTTGTGCCCCTCATCCACAGAGGTTGGTTACTGATGGTTATAACTGTGTAAAGTGTAAAGGTAAATGACCGTACAATTTTCCATAACCAGTCTGCCTCTACGTCTATATCTTCCCGGGTCAAAAATGATACGAATGTATGCTCTGTCAAGTGAGATATCCCAACAAGACATATATTGATCTCAATAAGGGAATTCACTAACTGCTACCATGTATGTTTAGGGTTGGAACAATGAATGTTATTTCTCTTTCTTCAAACAAAAGTAAAAATAGTATAAATGAAGAAATTGTAGGTGGCACTACCAGACTTGCACAGGGATGGTAAGTTCTTCAAGACCAATAAGAAGGCAAGTTTCATGACAGTGTTTCCTGAAAATCTTGTCTTTAGTACGGATTTAAGTGAAAATATTGTTAACCTACCCGGGCTTCCTAAGCCTCTTTATCATAATTAATTTAATGAATAAAAGTTATAGTTACCCATTAATCCCCAGGGACATGTCAGGATCTGTCAGAAAGTGATATCTAAATTGTAAGGCATTATGGAAAATATTCCCACGCTGCTGAAGGGTTGCTCCATTTGTTTGTTTACTGTCACACTCAAGGTTTCAAGTAAAAAGGGAGAGAAATGTAGGCGGCGCTACAAGTCAGCTTCGTTAGTTAAAGCACTCCAAGATCAATTTGTATCCCAACAATCATGAGATTACAGGAAGGATTTAGGAGAAATCTTGCCGTTTGTGTGATTTTTGCCCACATGAGTTTCACTTCTATATTTTGTTAACGACGCGTTTTCTCTGTTTAACTCTGTATAGGTCCCTATTAAGTGACTTTGTTTATCGTAGAAGGGGTTCAGGACCTGTCCATATATAAAGTATGAACTTATTTTTGCATTACGGTTAGAATTTGTTCCATGTTAACGGCCGGACTGCTAGACGTCAAGCCGAACAGACAAAAAAAAGGCATCCATTTAGTTCATGTGACTTAAGTCAGCTGAGCTAAAAAAAACTTATCTACGAAAATCAGCATCAGTGGATCGGTAGTAACAGTTTTATTTTGTGGAGCCTTAATGACTTAGATCCATTGTCTCTGAGAGAGCTATATTCAGATAGATACATTATTCCTGAAAGAATAAATAGCATTCATGGGTATGTTTCAAATACATGTCAATGCAAGGACGCCTATACAAACAGAAATAGAGATATGATTGTATATATTTATCAAGATTGCCAGATAAGGTTCAAACGGAACAAACAAGTCGTAGAAAGACAGCATGATCAATAACAGGTGTTCATGACCCGTCCATATGAGTTTAAATCAGTCTTTTTATAATTTATAAAATTTCATGATAATTTGCTATTTTTCTCAACATGATGGTGTTTCAAAAGTTGGCAAACTATCTGGAAGACGTATTGGTTTATTGTTTATTTATTGTTTTTCGTAGATTGTTAAGTTTTAAACGAGTCTTCAGGAATGAAAAAAAACAGCACATTGTTAAAAGTATTAATATCGTGTAAGATGCTTCGGATGTTTGTGCTGTGAGTTTATGTATAACTATGTATAGGCACGGGATATATATTGAAAATGTACATCAACTTTGAGGTGCTGTAAACTATTTATTTTTCATTAGGAAAGTATTTTGTTTCAGTTTTATTGCAACCATATGTTTGTTTTAACAGACTGCGCCTTCACAAGTGTTTATGACAGGTCATAGTTCCTAGCTCATTACTCTTTACACACATACACGCATACACACACATTTATGTGTGTATAAATGTGATAATAAATATGTTAGTCTGTCTAAAAGTCTACACTCGTATACCTACAGACTCACAGACTCATATATATTTATATCTATATTATTTAAATTATTCATAATCCTAAATAATACAGGTGTTATGGGTGATCCAAGGAAAGCTAACTTGACATAACTCATAAAACCATTTTATCCTATATGTGTGTGTGTGTGAGTGTCTGTGTGTCTACATTTTAACATGTGTTCACACTGTTCCGGACCAAGTGACCCTGTATAGCGCGCTACCCTGTCAGGTTAGACCGCACTGCACTTGGCCCAGCCTAGAATTTGCATTGCATTTACACGCAGATAAATACAGCAATCTAGCGCGATCTAGATTGGATTCCCCCTTGCGCGCATGGGTAAATCCCAGTCACATGACAGCAAAGTGTTGCTGTAGCGCTATTTAGATAGCGCGCTCCACTTCTGTTTACACACGTTCGAAGCACAAATGTAGACCGCGCCAGACGCTGTCTGGCGCTCGCTAGAATGTAGAACTGACTCAAACAGGTGGTCAAAATGTAGCGCGCTCCAGACCAAAAATCCTAAAAATTTTGCGCGTTTGATGGTCTTGGCGCGCGCTAGACGATGTAGAGCGCTCCAGAAAAATGTGTGTTAATGGGCTAGTGTAGATGGTCATGTAGTCCGTTTAGTTATCTTAGATTAGTAATTATGCAAGGCAAATTACATAAACATGGGCGTTTTTGTGACATGGACTTCACTGAATATTTATATAAAGCAGCCATACGCATGTCTAATATAAACAGATGTTTCCTTGAAATGTAACACATTTTATGTTTAAAGTTTGACAGTTGAACCAAGTAGTCCCGGTCGTCCAACAGTGAATGTCAGGAAGGAGCGTGCTCCGGGTCATCCGGTTTCCTCCTCCGCTTGAGACTACCAAACCGGCGTTATCCGCGCGACGAAATGTGTCTATATATCATTTGTTATTATAACTCTTTATGTAAATTCTATGTAAACATAAGTATTATTGTAACAATAATTTAGCATTATCTTCAGCAGGCTTCAAAGACCCAAACCCCTTCTTAACATGTGTTTCTATTACTGGCAAATGATTAAAATTTAAAAAAAAATTGTTAATTGTTCTGTGGAGTAAACATAATTAATACACTGGACAGAAAAATCACTATTTTTATGAGTTTTTTTATCTTCTTATATATACAAACGCCTTACACTCGAAGAAGAAAATACTGGTTCTTAAATAAAAAGCTTTACCACACAAATACCACATGAAAACAACAAACACAGCAAATTTACCAGATCGCTTGTCCCATAATCGGTGCTTTCGTCTGTAACACTCTTGTTATGCCACTGCGTCATATCAAAGATTGGTCGGCAGAGTTCAAAGAAATATGTACGCGCGTAGCCCTGTAAATGAATTATCCGATTTAACAGAATGAGCTTTCATTTTATGGCACGAAATTAATGTGCATCCATGCATTATATTAAAAGACTCCACAGATGTGTCTCTCCTATGGTGTTTTGTACATGGACAAATGTAATTAAGCTTATTATTAGAAATATATTGAATCGGCTTCTCTGTTAATCGGACGAATTGCTAATTGATCTATATGCGTTGGAAAAAAAAAAACTTGAGATAAATTAATGAGTCTGTGCTTTTTATATCCTGGATGGCCACATAAATCGAAGGCATATTATTTATACTACCAGCTAAATTATTACTCATTGTATTTTTAAATGATATATTCATGCTGTCCGATGTTATGCACATACGCACATATCAAAACGGAAGTGACTCAGCGCACCAGCCGAAACAATGGCTAGATGTATTCAAATTTGATGGCGTATGTGACAATATTTTTATGGTACCATGAGCGATAATGGCATCTTTGATAACCTATTTGAGAACCACGTGAAAAGGCTGTGCTACAAAAAAAATATAGTTGTGAAGTGACCTTTTGACCTCGATGATAATATACATAAGATGTAGGTCAGGGTCGGTTGTATAGTTCTGATCACCATGAAGGCAACGTCTTATCAATATTCGGCGACCTTTTTCCCATTCCAGGCGTAGTATGCGCGATGATTTATCTTTCTTCGTGATAACATTATGACTGCTGTCATTCTATTTGAAAGACCTATCAATACGTTAATGATAATTTAACCTTCAAAGAAAACTGGCGTCGGAAGTACATGTCATCTCTTGAAATGGTGAACAGAAAAGTTAAAATATGTTTGATTAACCAGTAACTGAAAGAAAGTTTCTGGAATAAGTTAGAAATTAGCCGGGAATATATGAATCAACCACTTATATTTTACTGGTTGAAACAGACATGTTGTTTTACTTTTTGATTTTATCAGTTACGCTTTTAGTCCACTAAATATCGCCCATTACCACAATATTTAATATACACTTTTTTAAATGCATTAAATTTCTACTCTTGTCCTCGTTGAATTTGCGTTCGAGTATATGTTTGGCCACATTCGTTAATTAATAACTCGTACAGAATTTTCGTTCCATGTACATTTTGTCTTTCTGTCCTGCTGTCTGTTTGTTTGTCTCTCTGTCTTTCTCTTCGTCTTTTTTATGTCTGTATATATGTGTGCGTTGGGATGTTATTTAATAATTTGTTCTCTGAAATGATATATTTTTTAAGTTAGATGATCACAGTTAAACAATTAATGGATAAGATTTTGTAGTATTTTATATAATTATGGCAAAGAACTATGTCAAGTATGTGCTGAGGTAAATTGATCAGAAAGTCGTTTGTTTAAGAAATATGACTTCGAAACTGGGTTACATATTGCATTCTATATAGTTCTCTTTTCTTATGTTTTTACAATGCCCTCACACATCACACTCTCACATAGTTCCCAGACGCCTTACTTTATCAGATGAAAGCAATGAAACCTGAATTCAATAAAGATTATATCATACAACATTATTAAGATAACAATAAAGATATTCATGTAAAGATGTCAAGCGTATCAGTGTATCAATGGTGTTATTTGGAAACATATATAAGTGGGAATAGATAAAGCTTTAAAGAGGTCCTTTATGACATCCAACGTGACCAGTTTTTCCATATTGACTGGATGCGGATGATAGAATCGCTGTCTATTATATTCTCTATGTTGCTTAAAAAGCCTCTTTACGATAACTGACTGAAGCGGCTGATAGAATATCAAGAGTTTTTATCAAAGCCGCCTATTCGTATGATATGAAGACCACTACTTAAAAAAGCAATGATTCAGGCCGTGTACATATATTGGACATGTGGTGCGAATGTTGACGTGCAACAACAATCCACTCTTATAGCCACGCCGAGCATCGAACCCTGGTCGACGGACGAGAGAGCTGAGCGTTTTATCCTTTCCAGGCCCAATCGAAATGTATATATATATATATATATATATATATATATATATATATATATATATATATATATATATGGTATTAAATAACAATTTGTGCGTGATACACAATTGAAAGAAAAAAGAACAAATAAAAAAATCTGAACAAAATATCTGTTTAACCAAATACGGTTAAAAAAATAGAAGTAAAAATGTAACACAACTGATTAACATTAATTTCTACTGTTTGGAAATACAGGTGCATATATTTACGAACATAGTTTATTAACACAGAAAAAAATACATTAAGCACAGCTTCCGTTGCATAAACCAAAATGTACATGAAAGTAAGGTACCATGAAGCTTCTTATCCTAGTAAATGAAATGGTTTTGTTATATAGGAAATAAAAAAAGTAATACTGCTTAAAGTTGAAGAGTTGTAACACAGCGATAGCTCAAGCTTTCAGTCTTTCGAACTAAATTCGACTTAAAATATACAAAAAAATAATACTGCTTAAAGTTAAAAATGACCCGGCCAAAGCTAAGGACTTAAGATTTGCACACCTTACCATTTAAAACGCATATGGCATCCCTCAATCCTGCGTTTGTCAGGTCTTTTTAATAATACAAATTCTCAAAGATAATGCGTCCGTGCCACGTAGGGGTTCAACAAATACTATAATAAAAATTGTAGGTCGTCGAACAAGTAATGACAGGGAAATGTAATATATATTGGTTGATGTTTTCATGTTTATTCAAGCTTATTCCTGTTCTCTCCTCGATGAATTCCTTTGAATAGGTATAACCGTTCTTCACACTCCTTACCAATCGAATGAAATTTGCTCATTCATAGGCATTCCAAATTGATCCGATTTCACGTTTTTACCGCACAGCATGAATTGGGTCTTTTCAGATTATGCTATCAAAGAACCAATTTTTTCACGTTGCTCTCTCAGTCAGTATTACATAATATAATGATACTGGATTCATGAATCTGTAATTCAATATTTATGTGTTTAGCTTTTATTTCTTTTCCTATATTAGATGTAACATTGCCAGGTTTAAGACGCTTTGAATGATTGATATTAAAGCGATTCAATATTTCTCCTTTCTTAATGTTATCCTGTTTTAATTTCCACGTATAATTACTCAAAAAATTTATATTAATGCAGCCATTTGAGGTTTCTTTGATGCATTCATTTTAAACTTTCCTTGCTGACTATATGCACACTTTCATAAACAGGTATACATGGAAGTTCTTTTTAATATTGGAAAACTCCAAAACTTGCAGTTTCTATGATTAACTTTTAAAGACCTTCCAAAGTGTATTTCTTTTGAAGTCTGAACATTTCATTAAGACTAAATATGAGATATGATCGCCGATTGGTATATACCGTCGCCGGAATATAAACTTTTAATGTTTATGTATTTTGCCACATATTGGGCCTTATTTGTTTCCTAATGAATAGGATTAAGCACTTGATCTGACTAGATTAATCTGGTAAATGACTTCTGAATGTCCGTCAGATTAAATACTTCATAACCCTGGTAAAGACCTGCCGTCTTCAAGAACTACCCAGTACCTTCCAGCCTAGGGGCGAGGTCTCGTCATCTACATTTACTCTCGACAACTCGGGGTATGGGGGGGGGGGGGGGGATGTCAAGTTTTGCAAACATTCTCCCGATCATCCCGGGAGAAATGTCTCGTCCTATAAACATACTCCCTACCAACCGGGAGAAATGTCCCGTCCTATACAAACATAATCCCTACCAGCCGGGAGAAATGCCCCGTCCTATATTAACATACTCCCTTTCAGCCGGGAGAAATATCCGTCCTATATAAACATACTCACTACCAGCCGGGAGAAATGTCCCGTCCTATAAACATACTCCCTACCAGACGGGAGAAATGTCCCGTCCTATAAACATACTCCCTACCAGCCGAGAGAAATGTCCCGTCCTATATTAACATACTCCCTTCCAGCCGGGAGAAATGTCCGTCCTATACAAACTTACTCCCTACCAGCCGAGAGAAATGTCCCGTTCAATATTAACATACTCCCTTCCAGCCGGGAGAAATGTCCGTCCTATATTAACATACTACCTTCCAGCCGGGAGAAATGTCCCATCCTATAAACATACTCCCTTCAAGCCGGGAGAAATGTCCGTCCTATATAAACATACTCACTACCAGCCGGGAGAAATGTCCCGTCCTATAAACATACTCCCTACCAGCCGGGAGAAATGTCCCGTCCTATAAACATACTTCCTACCAGCCGGGAGAAATGTCCCGTCCTATAAACATACTCCCTACCAGACGGGAGAAATGTCCCGTCCTATAAACATACTCCCTACCAGCCGGGAGAAATGTCCCGTCCTATAAACATACTCCCTACCAGCCGGGAGAAATGTCCCGTCCTATAAACATACTCTCTTCCACCCGGGAGAAATGTCCGGTTCTGGAATCATACTCACAACCACTGCAAGAGAAATGTCCCGTCCTGTAAACATACACCCGACCACCCGGAAAAATATCACGTCCTGGTAACATACTCCCAACCAACCAGGAGAAATGTGACGTCCTATAATCATACTTCGAACCACACGGGGAGAAATGTGTAGTCCTGTAAACAATGTGACGTCCTGAAAGCAATATAGAAAATAGCATCTGTATCAAAGGCCACACGAACATTGTTCACAACCTTTTTTATATTCGGGCTATAGCAGGAAATCTTAAATTCGATGACGAGGAAAATATGCAGAATGTTGCCATCTTACTTCAAGCATACAAAAGGAAGCTAATGTCTTCAAATTATGTCTTTTAACAAAACAAGACAGCTGATTCTCTGAATTTGCTGAAATAGCACTTGAAGTGGAAACTTGCCTGGTTTAATGGTTTTCATAGAAATTATACCCTTATGGCAGTCAGATATATCAGCTCATGAAAGCCATGAATTTGTTCATTAACTCATAACAGGTTAAAGTGACTCCAGAGAAATTCCATCAAATCCTGGTTTGACGTGAAGTACAAACGTCTATTAAAGCTTCGGTTTATGTAACGTTTAAGGTGGGGCCGATGGCTATTTCATAATTGAATAATTGAGAAATTGTAGGCGGCGCCACCAGTTTTTTTTTTCGCAGCAGTGTGAAGTCATTCCAGAGCAAAAAGAATTCAAGGTTTCCTGCCAATACAAGTCCGTCCTTAATTCGGGCCTTGAGTATGGATTTTACTATACCTATGAGCTGTAACCTCTGAGGTCCTCCCTAAACCTACTAGCTTTGTCGACCAGCGAGGGCTGTGCGTTACACAAGGAGGGACCAATGACAGTTGCTTATCATTCTAAAAATTAATGCTAAAAGTAGTAAAAATGAAAGAATTGATTGATGACAGACCAATAGGTCTTTTGATTTTTACCTGACAGGATTGTTAATTTCTGGTTGCCCACGCCTATTGTTTAACACTTATCCGACGAATATTAGTCACAGGGACTTCATTAATCCTCAGAGCTCTATAGCTGTGAGGATATACCGTGGTTGCCTATATATTCACGAGGGTTTTATTTTCGCGATATTCTCAAATGGGATATAATCACTTAATTGAAACCCTCGGGAATATGATGTCCATCAACCATGATGAACGAATGAGGCTTGTTCATCTGCACAATCGTACAAGTTACCACACATGTAGAAACATGTTTCATTAATCAGCAGACCTTATATGTGATAGTATCGGAACTGGCAAATGCAAACACGAATTAATTATTGTTAAACACGCAGTTATATCTGGGATATATTGACTGTACGACAGGTTATAATAAAATGACTCTGACAGAAATGAGTGAGATGTTGTGGATTTTGTTCTGATGTTATAATAAATGCAAATACTACTGAATTAGATGTTATAGGTTCTAGTGCATTCGCTAAAATAAGACCATCACGAAACATTCAAAATAAAGAAATCGTGAAATATCAGCCTCAGCGAATTTAATGCCAGCCAAAGTATCAGTATGTGAGGTGTGAACTTCGTGTCTTTTACTGTTACTATTCCTGTCATACCAGATGATGAACCAAAGATTGTTATCTGTCATTTTAAGAATTACAAGTGAAATGCATAAAAAAGCAAAATATATATATATTTATATATACTGGGCCCATTCAGTCTTCTTCAATAGTGAGATGTCTTCAAGTCAATTAAAATCCCAACACCCACTCCAACTCATATATGTATTAATAGAAATCATTTTTTTTTATTCATTTTATGTACAGGAGATTGGGCTTTGGAACGACCTATATTTTTCAAAGATGACATATAACAGCCATATCAGCAGGGTTCACAAAACACATGTAGACAAGCCATATGTCTATATACAAATAATCAACGTCACTTTGACCTTATTTTTAGTTTTATTTATTCATCAACTGTCAGCTGAGCTAGAAAAACGAGTCCGCCTGCATAGGCATTTGTCAATTACGTGTCAACGCAGAGACATCTCTACAAATAGAAATAGCGATACGAAGGTATATTTATCAAGGTTTGGCAGATAAGTTTCAAATATAGCAAGCATATCGTGGCCAGCCAGCATGATCAATAACAGGTGTTCATGTCCCGTCCGTGCCTTTTATCATTCATCTATTATAAATTTTATTGCAATCATATAACTAGGTTTATGATGCAAAGGGCTATGCAAACATTAATTGATAATTAGGCTTAGCAAGCATTTTAGCTTTCCAATCATTAGATAAATTATGATCAGCTTTCTCATTTCCAGGCTCGCTCTGTGAGCTTATTCTGATGAATTAGGGGGTGCTGGCAGGGATAATTTGCACAGTTATGAAGTTGTCAAGGCACAATTGTTCTCTAACTCCTTCTCCTTAAGTATTTCTTTCAATAGAGAGATTTCCTGTATATCGCCACCAGGGAGCTGGCAGAGAGTCGAGCATGCTCACTCAGTTCGGGATATGATGTGTTTGTAATCCTGTTACCGAAATAATCGGTCAAACACAACACTGGGGCTTAGATACTCAGCAGACCAACCAAAAGAAGGCAGTGGATGAGCGAAATGATTTATATATCGAACGAATGTAACGTGATCTCTGTGTATGGTGTATATGTGTATCTAGTATCATACAAGGGAGCTGAAGATGGTGAATGTGTCAAAGTCTGTTTACATTTCAGTGGATGCTTCACAATGTAACAAAATTTACGTTTATAGCTATAACAGACCGATGTGAAACTGAATCTGTCTAATGAGTTTCCTATATGGTTAATTTATCTACAATAAACCCTGTGAAGTGTCACTTTGGAGAATAAATATTTAATTGTCGGTACAGGAAATCCAATATATCTCCCTGATATTTTGTATTTTATTTCCAATTTCTAATAAAAGCCAGGCTTCATATGAATAAGGAAATACCGGATATTTACAGTTTTTAAGCTCATTCATGAAAGGCTTGCTATTCATTTGACGACAATTATACATGACAATTCATGATGAATACAACACATAAAGCAAATTTATCGATTTGTTTGTCCTTTAACAGATTTTTATTCTTATACGACTGCGGCAATGTTCAAAGAAATATGTACGCGCGTAGCCCTGTACACGAATTATCCAATTTAACGGAATGAGCTTTTAATTTGTGGCACCATATTAATGTGCAGCCATGTATTAAATTAACAGAATCAATAGATCTGTTTCTATTAAGTTGTTTTGTGCATGGACACAAAGTAATGTAATTAAACTAATTATTAGAAGAAAAATAATCGGTTTCTACATATTATGCTAATTGAGCTATAAAAAAAAAACACCAGTGTCAGTGACTAGATCTGTTGCAAAATGAAGTTGTTTTTCACAATGCAATGACATACAAAGAAGCATACTGGGAACAGGGTTAACCTATTCGGCAGTCACGTGTAGACGATGTGCGACAAAATATATACTTATAAGACGCCGTGCCCTTTTGACCTCGATGGTAATTTGCATATAATGTAGGTCAAGGTCGGTTGCATTGGAAAGTCTCTATCAAAGTCAGTGATCTTGATTGTTTTTTGTGTCCCTGGCGTTAGATGATTTATAGTTCACGCTTGATATCAATCTATTTGAGAGACTATTCAAAACGTATATGATCATTTAACCGTCAAAAAAGTTTTTTGTGCAGTGCACTCAGTGACAACGAGAAAAAGGTAGGACATTTCTGGAAAAATAATACGACATACTAGAATCTACAGCAAAAGCTTATAAGAAACATGTAAAAACGAATTCTTCAACTCCAAGGTTTATAATTCTCAAAATGTTATTTTGTTCCATTAGCAATGATTTTTTTTTTCACTCGACAGAAAGCAATATTAAGATGGACTGCAGAGTGTATATTCAAAAACTTTCACATTTTCAAGAAAATAAAAAAAAACATGGCTAGTTCTTAAGAGTGTATAAATGCAAGTATTGACGTTTTAATTAAACATTGCTTATTCTGGTGAGAAGCATGGCGATTGATTTTCAGCTGACTTAATTTTCTCATAGTACTATGAGAGAAAGCGTGTATTATTCTTTCAAGTAGTCCGAAACCGGAATGAAATTCTGCAGATGAACATACACCAACTTAAAGTAACACTCACAATAGAGGTGGTAACCTCCAACAAATAATATTTAAAAAATTAAAACAAATGATCTATGCAAATGCGTATATACTGTACACGCAAAGCGTTCAGTTTTTTTTTTATATATATTTGCTGTTATGTAAAATTTTTGTGTAATATATATAGGTGTAACAAGAAAGACAAGCCGAATTGTCTGGACGAAATATTTCATTTATAAAAAATTGTTCTAAGATGAAAGTAAAAATATAAGGCAAACGTACAATATTGGTTTCCATTGATTGTTAATAATTTCATTTGTAGATATAAACAAAAATCTTATTCACACAGAAGACGCAATAACGCACATTTATTATGAATATAAGGCAGCATGAAGATGGCTTGCTAAAATGCCTTTCTAAACTAATTGAAATGGTTGTCTTATACTACTAATACTGGTTAAAGTGAAGGAGTTGTTATAGCTCAAGCCCAAACACAATTGGTGAAATCCTATATAAATATTGCCGTCTGAATCACGCTTTTACCTCGGGAACTAGGTAAACATTCTAAATCAGAAATATATTGCTTTTGCTTTTCAGCAAATGTCATCATAAAAATAACAGGTCGTCGATGAAATAGCAACACTGAAATCTAATACATAATTTTACGTTTTCATGTTTATTCAAGCTTTTTCCTGTACTTTCCTCAATCGATTCCTTCAAACTCCTTATCCCTGGACAAAAATATTTGCTTTTTCATAAGCACTTCCAGTTCATTCAATTACAGCTATTAAGGCACGGCGCTGGGTACTTTCAAACCTTATTAATAAAGAAACATTTCGTTTGTTGTTGTATCAGTAGGAACTAGATAATATAATCTGATATCTTATTTTTATCTCTTTTCTTTCAATGTTTGTATCCTCGATAGACGCTTTGAACGATTCATTTAGAGAGATTTACAAGTTCTCCTTTATTTATGTTATCCTGTTTTTGCACTTTTATTTACCCAAAAAGTTATATAATCCCATCAGTTTGCTGTTTTCATTGAAACACGCCTTTAAAACTTTCCTTTCTGACTATTTGCTCACTTTAAGAAAAAGCCATACAAGGAAGTTTTTTTCTGTATACCAGAAACCTTCCAAACATATAATCTTTTATGATTATTTTTAAAGTCCTTCTTACAAAAAAGGGTACTTTTTCTGAAAATTTCACTTCCATTTAAACAGAAATATAAGTCCCGGTCGCTACATGCTTTTACGGAGTATATAGCATAATAACATAGACTTTCATAGTATTTCCCTCTTATGTCAGACTTTGAGCAGAATCATGTACTAATTAAAAGATGAAAGCACTTTATCGGACTGGATTTTTGAGACACACGTTTTTCTTACTGCCTTGAAAGGCATATAAGGAATATAAATGTTTCTGTCCCACCAAAGATATGTGTCTTCCGTCCTGTCAACATACTTCAGACCGGGTTTAGAAATGTCTTCCAGACCTAAATCCTATCCTCAGACAAAGAAAATCGCTCCTCCCCTAGTTAAAAAGGTTGATCTGAATGATACTTGCTTCTCTTGTATTGGAAGCTTTCAGCATCAGTTGTGGTAACGACAGCCCGGTCTACGTATGTCTGCGATCCGTCTACCATAACTTCCGCACTATCCTAAATTTTGCATCTACGTTACGCCTTAAAATTCGTAATATCGTTTACAAAACGTTACATCGACGTTACGTATGCAGAGGTATCCCAAACGCAGCGCTACATGTTCACCCGCTTAAAGCCGAGTGTACATATTACGTCTGCGATACGTTTACGTCATTTTTGCAGGCGTAAAGGTCTGCTTCCATGTGCGCGTATATGTGTATGTGCGATTATGCGTTAAAAAATAGGTGTGTTTCCATGTGCACTTATATGCGTTAACTGGCAGACGTATATATTTTTACAGTGGATTGAGCAGTCCTTCCACAAAAAGATGGTGAAGTGACGTTTTACCCTGAATCCCTGAGTTCACGCAGATCCTATCGCCCTGTGGCGATCTTCACGCATACACGCATATACGCTGACGGACACATGGAAACACCCCAGTCACAAAATCGTATGAGCGATTTTTCACGCAAAAACACATAATTATACGCATATTCGCGCACATGGAAACCCTACTATATGCGCACATGGAAACGCCCCTTAATGCAGACCATACGCTGTTAACCATAAAAAAAAAACACAACGTAACACTGTCCACATTTTGTTGCGTCGTTGGTTACGCATGCCTTTTAATCGTATCGCAAACGTACCGCAGACGTAGCATTATAGGGACACTCGACATCATATGCCGATTTTTATTTCAGTTCGTGAACAATAGAACAGCACCGTAATTAAGTTTTGTCTTGGTTCTGTTTTGCTGACCCCTAATCTCCCGATTTTTGTTAGCTTTACTAACAACGTCTGACCACGTGGTCAGTGTCTTTTTCATAAAGATTAGGTCCATGGGCTGTTGATGGTGCAGCTTACTGAATTAAGGTAAAGGAAAATGATGATAAAATGATGTGTAATCTGTATGTATATTCAATTTCAGGTTTTTGCATCGGTATGTCGTTGAGACATTGGTGCAAATCTCTGAGGTTCAGCTCCGAAGTCCCTACCTCCCAATTGGCTTACTCCATCATCACGTGTGCGATGGGATCATGGAAGGGATCAGCACTTTTTCAATTGAAAAAAACTGATACGGATCCTGTAAACGTTGAAAACAGGTCGACCATGTACCTTGCCATTTTAAGCTTTACAGAAGAAAATAAATTAATAATACAGATACGGGAATTATTAGGTAATGATTGACTCTGATGTATTCATGTGACTCATACTGGGTTTTGCAAATTCACTATATCATTTACAGAATGTAGAATGTAGCGTGTCGATGTTTCAAGCAAAGTGGTCAGCCTTCAGTATTTTCATCACAACATTTTACAAATTCTTTCTTAAGTAGAACACCTATCGTTTAAACATGAATTCCATGTTTTAGCACAGGCTCCAGCATGTAGAGGTCGGTATATAAAATAATATATAAGATCCTGAATCATGTAAGACTTAAGCGAATTTGTCCAAAACATTTAGATAACTCATTTCATGATTTTTTTTTTAATTTGAGGGAAGAATTGCGTTCACTTGTTTGTCTTTTCCGCTGACCTGGATTCCATCCTCCCTTTGGAGTTTTGACATTCAGCTGACTGTCAGAGCTCATATATTGCGTGTCCATGGTCTTTCAGGAATCGTTTCTATAGTATTGTTTGCTTGTTTTAAGTTTTGCTGGCCCATATCACTGTATCCATGGATCTGTCAGCTAGGTTATAATTACCCCGTCCAATCATAGCTCTTTATAAAAGAGCAGACTGGCCAAGCAGCACTTCATTGATTTTATTGATCAGTTCTGTTAATGTCTGTGGTTGCAAGTTCACTGCATGCTTTATGATGTGATTCATCAACTCAGAGTTATTATTTGTCCATTTACTGCCTACAACACCGTTCAGCTGTGGTCTGAATATTCCTCTGCAATCATTGGAATTAGTAAACTGGTTAGGTATTTGGAAAATGCAGGTGTGCTTTGTTCATGTGAACATCTTTCTTCAAAAGAAAGAGCAGAATTTGAATTGTCGGTCCTTTCTCACCTATACCTAATTTCTTTCTAAGATAATAAGCTGCATTATGTAGAAGATGCCATGTGCATAAAACCTGAATATCTTGAGGAACTGCATGTTTGATTGCTTCCCTCAAGACTCGTTCGTTATTTGTCCCTATTGTTGTACATCATCTTGGTGAAGTCCTTAGTCTGCTGAGAGATGATTGAAAAACGATACCGGTACATACGATTCAAACGAGGAATTTCCATGGTAAACTATAGGACCACAGAGCAGTGGGTGACCATGTGTGCTAATTTTGACTGACTTGTGTTTGTAAACAGCAACTGTAGCATGTACATCCCCAGATTGAAACTTTGTCTAATGAGAAAACACTGCCAGGATTGTTCAGACAGAATATGACCTTCAGTTTTTCTTCTACATACAGGATGAAAGATGGTAGACTACCTATTTTTTTTTGCTGTTTTGCTGAAGATTTTGCTGTTCCACAGCTTGTGTTCCACTTCCTTTTTAGTGTCGCACTTTACATGAGCCAACGATGCTTCATTTCGCTGAGTCATCATAATGTCCACCTGTTTTGGATTATTGTTGGTTTTACGCCTGTTTATTTCCATCATAACTGGTGGGGCACAGCGTGTTTTTGGTCTTTTACTTGTTTTTTGCATTGCTATGAACAGTCTCTCCCGGATATTTACCAAGGTATTCATACAGACCGGCTTCTGTGGCCCAGGGGTAGCACAGGGCTCAAAGCCGGAAGATAGTGAGTTCAAATCTCAGCCGAAACTTTAACAAAACTAAATAAATTTCCTGATAATTGAACAATTGTATCAACAGTCATGTTTTCTCTTGTTTTTCATCAAAGTACACTGACTTTAGTAAACTTTCATTACAAAAACAAAAACTTGAAATGCAAATTAATGAAAACGCTGTGTCATGCTAGAGTGAAATACCAGCAACTATTTTTTTTTTTTTCGCCTCAGACTGTTTAATTAACTCAACCTTCTGAATTCATCATCGGCGATTAAATTTATTTTAAACACAACAAATGACATGAAATACAGACAATTTACATTATTATACAAGACTCCACAAGACAAACAATTGAAGGCCATTCTGACCACAAATTCAAAAATCCAAGATTCAACAATCTAGATCACATGCATCTCTTAATTTACCCCATTTCAAAGTATGTTTAGATATTAAACCTTTTTCATGCGCTAAAAACCTTTCTGTCACCTCTGTCTTGCTTAAAAAACTTCGGAATATCGAAAACAAAGCAGCTGGGTTGTCCTCTCTTTGCATATACAAAACATATTTAAATAACATCAAAATCTGGTTTATCAGCATGTTTTTCGAAGTGACTGGGAGTATACCATACAATATAACATCTAGTGATAGATCTGGCATATTAATATCACTATTTTGCATCCATGAGTGTATTTTAAAATAAAAGTTTTTGGCAACTGTACATTCAAACAGTAAATGAACAATACTTTCAATTTAGTTAAAGCAATAGGAACATCTGGGTGTTTCCTTTATTTTCCACTTATACAGATGCTCATTTAGTGGAATGTAATTATTCAATAGTTTGTACTGGAATTCTCTCATATGTGTATCCATTGTTGTTCTATAGATACCTTCGTACACATCTTTCCAATAAATATCAATACTATTTTTCGTGTTCAAGGTATTAAAAAAATAGAATAAAGCAACTATTGATACCTGGCGTATTACCAAGATAACAGTGACCTTGTATACAAATTAAATTAAACTAATGGGCCATGCTGCAGTTCAGTGCCGATAACCATTGATATCTGAAGTATCACCAAGATTACAGGAAAACTTGAAATACTTGTTAAATAAACACTGTTCAATGCTGCAGTTAAGTACCGGTAACCCCTGATATCTGAGGTATTACCAAATTTACAGTAAACTTGTAAAGAAAAACACCTAGCCATGCTTGAGTGATATACCAGTTACCATTATCATCTGGCGTATAACCAAGATTACAGTGACCTTGTATACTAATTAAATTAAAATATTAATAATTGAGCAATGCTGCAGTTAAGCGTTGGCAACCATTGATATCTGAGGTGACACTAAGATTACAGAAAACTTGAAACACTAAATAATGGAAAACACTATGCCATGCTAGTGTTACAAATCAGCAACCATTGATACCTTGCGTTTTACCAAGCTGACAGTGACCTAATATGCTAATTTAAATTAAACTATTGAGCCATGCTGCAGTTTAGTACCGGTAATCATTGATACATGAGGTATTACACAGATTAAATAAAATTTGAGGAAAGTCTCTTTTTTTACACGGCTCCGGATCACATGACCATCGCACACGTGACATCGGAATGTCAAGCCGCTCGCTCAGTCCGCTTGCTCTTGAGTATATACACATGGAATCTTCAGCGCTACACGTCACCAACCAACAGTTCCTCGTTGGAGTACACGTTCGCTCTTCAAGGCAAAGTTCACAAAGCACTGACTGATAGACGCACAACCTTTTTTATATGAACTTAGAAGTAATGTCTTTCACAGCTGATGTCTCCTGGATTCCTCCACTTCCCCGTATGACTTGTTTCAAGACTCATATAGACTTACCAGTCAAATATAAATGCTTACTAAGTCGTGTATTCACGGCTACCTTTATAACTGCAAAATGAATTATATCAAAATTGGTGAAATCGTATTCTTGCCACGACGTTTTTGCTTTATACAGATTTATACGGCTTTATACGGATTTATATAGTGCTTTCACCAGGACCTATCTGAACGTCAAGTAAGAGTTCTTTAGTTGGCTTACAAGTCCAATACAAATGCTGAGTCGTGAATTCACGGCTGAGCCTGGCCACTGACGTCTTGGTCCATGCCCCCTGTCTGTCAACTACATTTAGACAGGAACACAAAAGACGACCTTTCGTTTGACTTTAGACTCAGTGGGGCTAGTTTCATTGGGCCCAGGTTTCCTCGCATAAATCCAAGCCCAGGGTAATATGTTTCATGGTTTACCAAATTAATAGTTGCATCGCAGGGCAGCCCTGTCATCCAATGCCCATTAAACCAGTATTACGCAGCTTCTCATTCCAATGAAAGACGCTCACCATCGGCCATGATAAATACTCAATCTCTTGAATAAAGTCTTTTCTCTCAGAGGTTAGCAATCCTTTAATCATTTTAAGGTGATCAAGATTATCTCCAAATTTAAATGGATTGTTACCCAAACCAATAAAAAAATAAAAAAAAACTCCGTTTATAACAGACTAACCAAACAAGTTACAAAATAATGGCAAAAAATACCTCTTCTACAAAAAGAGGTTAAGAATAAAATGAAAAAGCATCATAGATTGAGATTGGGCTAGACCAAAAGTAGACAACGCCACGTTAATCTTATTATGATATTGTCTGTAAGTTCCTAGAAAACGTAATGAAAGTAATCTTTAATTGTCACGATGCGGGTAATTATTTGATTGTCACGTCAGTTCATGAGCATCTTATTTCTGTAAATAACTCTCCTCAGTACCAACCGCCATGCAATTTCAGTTTTTCTCAATTTGCTACAAGACAGGGAGACAGAGAGAAGGTTCCGCCTTAAGTTGTTATTTGGAGTAGTCTTATGTCTATGGTATGTTAATACAAATCATCTTAGGTCAACCTCAGTCAACACACGCCTGGATATGCTTCAAGCTTTCCAGTGGCAATATTTGCTATTAGTTTATTGTCACGATTTCTCATATCATTCTGGTTGTTAAAGGATCATTTCCTCTGTGAAGGGTATGTACGATCTCTGTCGGATTCAGAATCCGATATGGCAATGGGTTTGCAAGTTAAAAGAAACCTTTTACATAATCTAAGCCTCACTTTCCTTGACACAGTGAAGTGCATTACTTCATTGTGTTGAGCGCGTAGCTTTTACCATTCATAAATACTATATTGGTACATGTACTAACATGATATTGCACCAACCCTGAACAATGTATGGGCCGTTATGTCATTGGTTTGATTAGATATGACGACATCAATCGAATTCATAAATAACTTGAATCCACCCTTTCGGCAGAGGTCGTTTCTATGAGCCTCCTCCTGTTGGGCACTGTGGGATAACCGTCATTACTTGTCTCAATTATCAAACTTCAAAATCAAATATCTACATTTCAACGAAACAACTTTTTAAATTATACATGTCCATGATTGCAAAATATATTTCTGTTTCCCTTAAATACCTACCACAAAACACCAATGTGCATGTAAACTGCTTTCAATCTATTCTTATCCAGCGTACTTGATAGGACTACATTATGCTCTTCACTACATGTATACCTACGCCAACTGCGTATTTAGAAGCCGCGGTGCATTGTGGGGTTCAGAATGTAACGCCCACAAATCCTACCCTATGTATTGCTTGATTAATTTGCTTAGTTTCATGTAAGATTTTATTTCTTCTCTGGTTTTGCTTGCCTGCAGCTAACAATTTTTTCACAGGTTAGTAAATAAATAAAAAAAAATCTGCATTCTAAGGAACGCATGCCTCCGCCATTCGGGCTGTCCCGAATGTGGGATGCTCCAAAACGTGTCTTCATTCTCTTATTCGGCGAATACTCCCAGGTTCATTCATGCAGTAGTTTCCCAAACCCGTTTTTGCATACACCTATTCGGTCATTTTTCCCAGGTTCATTTGTGCTTAAGTGAATGTACTTTTGTAAATATTTCCGGAATTCCCACGCTGGTTCCAAACCAAAATCTAATCAGTTCTTCCTTTGCACATTTTCGAAATGCCATGAAAAATTTAATGAGATTTCATGAGATTCCGTGAGTTATGTTGTGGACAACCACAAATACACCAAGACAAACACACCCACACAAACACACACAAAGACAAACGGGATTGAACGAATACCCTCCTAACGCAGGCAATAAAGTTGCTTTAGAACTTGGCTTAGCTTCAGAGGTTTTTAATTGGAAAGGTCTAAATATGTTTATTCGTGACACGCCTAAATAATTGAATTCATACATGTTCAATGAAAGAAAAATTCACTACAGGTTGGGTTATTCAATTCGGTCGTTTACTCATTTTAACAAAAACACACCCATCCTTCATTATTTACCAAGGGCACGTTTAAAGATTTACTAAGGGTGGCATGATTGGAACATATTAGTTATGATTTATAATGATAGATTGTCACAAAATGATTTTCATAAAATTAATTTTTAGTGGCAACTTAGAAACTACAAAATACCAACATCGTGATGTTTAGCCACCAATACATTTTTCAGCAGGTTGGTAAGCCTTTAATTGAGTAAAGTCATATGCGGGAACGCACTGCAACGACCATCCATCCTCAGTAACGTGATAAACAGTTATCTTAACATCAGGTTACGAGAGTTGTTTCCAAATAAACGAGTACATGTTAATTCACAAACCATAGTATAAATCCATCTCTATGATAGCAGGTCAATTGCAAGTTTGCCATCGCCCAGTGACCCAGGCTGGACATGCCTGTGCTCATGCGCTCAATAAACATGCATTGGGATTTACCAATATGCCTAGGTGCACATGGTAGGTGTTGTTAGAAAGTACACAAACGTATCAAACGTTTAGCTTGGTTTATTTCAAGTAACAGCCTATTTGTAGAACTCGAGACGCTGTTAAAAATAACGAAAATATTGGCATCCTCAACGAACTGTACAGTATACCTATATTATACATACAAAATGTAAAGGCACCCTGACAATGGCCGGAGACTGTCCACGTAGCGGTATGTGATGTTGTCATATAAAACCACCACAAGTGTCCTTGAATACCGAGTTATGTATTCACAAGCCAATATTTTTTTTTGGCGTCAGTATACTTGCTTGCTGACACTGGAATATGATACCTCATAAACGTACAAATTACATTATATTTTATAGCGGAGGCTTCCTACAAAGTCCAAGCAGCGTTACATAAATTTCCCCAGTCGTGTTACATCCTGTCGCACATCAGCTATGTTTGAGCTTATATATATATATATATATATATATATATATATATATATATATATATATATATATATATATATATTATCGTGCAGATGTAAATATCTGAGTTAAATATCTGAGGTGTACCGACCACGGCGCGTGGATTCCAGTAACGCTATAAATAGTTATATAATATTTTTTATATTAACATATAATATACCTGTGAAAGAAGATTTGGTACATTTTTTAATCAATAACTTTGTGGATTTTTGTAAAACCAAAAAGCCACTATTACAAAATGTGTCAGCCATCCGGAAAAGTAAATGAGATAATGTTATAATTATATATCCTGTTTCCCTGGTAACTTATCACTCTCTAGTGAATCGCACATGATCTTTCACCATCTAAATCTTGTGATTATATATATATATATATATATATATATATATATATATATATATATATATATATATATATATATATATATATTGTTACAGGTGCTCTTTTTATTGTGTGACACGGGCGTAACTCATGTTGTTGCTGCACTCTCTGTTTGATCCGTACTGGTTGAACTCTCGTTGTCATGCTAGCTTGGGGCTTTCTCGCCTGGCCGAGGTCACGTGTGAACCCTGGTATGTGGAAGCACGTCGATGTTCTTCTAGATAATTCCTGTAACGCGTGTTTCCTGTGTATTATGTTAGATCCTTAGACTGTTCGAGAAGTGGAAAATCGGCTTGGGGCAAGAAGTTGTAAATAGGGGACTGTATTTTAGAGCGGGGAGAGAGGAGAGAAGATCCCAGCGGACACAGACGTGTTTATGTCAGTTTGTGAGACCTGTCCGATTATCCAGTAATTTCAGGGATTCTGCTATTACTTACTCTATACAATTTAATGCAGCCTGCCTCAAGTTGACTTTCTGGATTGTTACAATAGCTTTACATTGGACTGTTATTCTCCGAGAGGATTGGTGTGGACTTTTCATCCGGCATATACATTTTAAAGAGCTTGTCGTTGTGACGGTGGTGGTATCCAGGTACTGTGCACATTGTTATACTGTGTGATTGTATTGATTTGTTGTTATACCGCTGTTTTACTGTATAATTGTATTGATTTAGTGTAGTAGGGTTGTTTTATGAATAAATTATAGTTATTTGTTAACAAAAAACACTGACTTCTTTATCCATTCCCCTAGTAATTTCACGCTGCCTGGTGTTACAGAATCTGATTTTTTTTTTTATCTCCATTACAAAATGTGTGTTCATCACGCATACGTGATCTGTTTATATTAGGTTCCGTAACAATATATATAGCCTAGCTACGTCTCTATGCTAAAATGAAAAAAAAAACACGTAATATACTAATGTTTTGAGCTGTGTATATATGTCATGCTGAACATCCTCAGGGTTTAATAAAGGGGAATCAAATTGCTTCAAATATCGCTCATACTGGGTGAGTTTATTATAGTATATTTATATATATATATTTATATATATATATATTTGTATATATAAATACACACACACACATATATATATATGTAATATAATTTTCATGAGCTCATTGAGTACCTGCATGCTATACATACCTTACTTTCCCAGGTTTTATCACCTATTAATATCAACGGAACAAGAAAATATATATCAACGGAACAATTAAATATATATATATATATATATATATATATATATATATATGTATAGGTATATATATACATCATATACTCATATCTTATGTATACATATATAAATATCTAAATTTATCTAAACACCTATGATGTGTGTGTGTATATATATATATATATATATATATATTTTATATCATATATACCTATACATATAATATATATATATATATATATTTATATTTACCTATATATTATATATAATGTAATGTATAAGAAGATATATGCATATAGATATATATATATAGATAATGCTGAAGAAAAAAAACACTGTAAATTAACAACCGTCTGTTTCATGGGATGCGATCATCAGGTTAATGTGGTTAGAATGAAGCCTCGGGGCACAATAGGATTTGTCAGGATAAACGTGTGAACCTGGAACATAACAGGGCAAAGAGGTTCGTTGTTATATTAATGTTTATATTTAATACAAAGATATTTTACCAAGTTGCCCAATTAGCATAGTAAACTGATTTATATATATATATATATATATATATATATATTTATATATATATATATATATATATATATTTATATATATATATATATATATATATATATATATATAGATAGATAGATAGATAGATAGATAGATAGATAGATAGATAGATAGATAGATAGATAGATAGATAGATAGATAAATAAATAAATAAACCGTCCGCCCGAAAGGTTGATGACCTGGGAGCTAAAACGTTGTTTTGAAAGGACAACCTTACGGTAATTCAGTACATTGCCATGCCGTCGTGGGAAAGGTATTCAGGAACAAGTTGAATAAATATTTGCTGATGATTGAACAAAAAAAACATACAGTTCAGTTCTTTGGTTTGAACAAATATTATTCAGTTTGGTTCATTGGATCAATGTTATTCTCAGTAACGACATAAAAATCCCTCCTGATAACAATGCTATCAGCAAATATACTTCTTTATGAAAGATCAGGCTGTATAAATGACACTTGATTCAAAAGGATGAATGCACACCAAATAAATACGCCCAGCACCAATACTATTAAAAGATCATTCTAGACTTATAGTTAGAATTAAACATACCTATTAAAGGTGTCCTATTTTTCTATACTCCGATAGAAAAACATGTATCTGATATATATTTGTCGTGAATTGAAACTTGTATGCTAAAAACGGAACCGGGTGTAAGACAGGATTTTCTGGATTTACCATAAACTTTGCTATTTTGAACGGCTATTTCGTCGTTTTCAAACTGGGTTAGTATTTGATTTGGAAAACAGCAACAAGCCGTGTAGGAAAAAGCAGACATTTCAGACCCGGCATTTGGCGGCCGGTTAACAACTTTAAGACAATTAGGTCTTTTAGATATGAAGTCCCGAAGGACTTTTCACGTGTCGTGAGTGCAAAACACTAGGTTATATCAGTGTGCAACGCACTCGTGGGGGGGGGGGGGGGGGGGGGGGGGGGGCTCAAAGACACCTCTATAACACTGAGCCCGAGTTTATTTGTCAGTATAAAAATTAAATTCAACTTGCGGAAACTGATGGAATCATAGGTGGCGCCACTAAGCTTACATTATAGAAAAAGCATGACCACATACCCAGGTCTCCACGTTGCTGTTATAAAGAAATCAGACCCATGCACGATTTAGGTTGAAATTGTGCATATGATTCCAATTACACATATGATTCAATGCACAGCATAGGTTAATCAACCTTTATAATAGCGCCATTTCGGTACTCTGACTACAACCAGCGTACTGGCGTCAGAGTGTCCTTACATTCTTCTAAAAGAACCGCACTGTAAAGCTCTAGTAGGATGAAAAATGTTTTCGAAATTTTTGACAGCCCATCATGGCCTACAAGAAACGCTTTCAGTTTACATATACCAGGCCAATCGTTAGCTTCATAGCGAAAAGAACTCCGTTCTAACTCAGCATATCGGTAAATCACTCTGAATGTTTGTTGAATTTCTGCCCCCAAAATACCAGCATGGCTCGCACGGGTTACTGAGAGCCAACTTGTACTCGATACAGGAAATGACTAGTTGCAATAGAGACGGAATTTCATTTTGGTTTTGAGTTCACAGGTATTTTTTTGTTTAAATTCTTTATTCGTAACATAATATTAAGAATATGGGCTGTTTACCATTATATCAATGCAACAGGTTGAAAAAAAATCTTCAATACTTGCCTCCATATAGCTTGTATCACGACTCAAGTTAGGCTTACAAGCCCAATATAAATGACTACTGATTCGTGAATTAACGGCTACCTTTATACTTCAGAATGATATCAAAATTGGTAAAATCTTATTCCTGTCCCGAATTAATTTTGGATTTATACAGTGATTTCACCAGGAGCTGACTGAACGCCACTCGTAAGTTAAACAAGCTTGTCCTGTCGGACCAGTTAACCGGACGGAAGGACGTACTTGCAGCAAAAACTAATGAATTTTAGATGGGCTGAACACACACACACATATATATATATATATATAGGCCTATATATATATATATGCTGTCAGACCATATTTATATACAGTACAACCTCGAAATTATGACCACAACCGGGACAACGTTAAAGTTAAGTGGTCGGTTTTCCGAGGTGGTCGTCTGAGCGAGGTCTTTTTATAAAGAGCAAAACAGAAACGGGACCGTAAAAAAGTGGTCATTATTTTGAAGTGGTCGCTAAACTGAGGTGGTCGTTAGGCGTGGTTTTACTGTATGAATAATAACGATTATACACAGGTGGTTATATACGTAGCTTTATGAATAATTAAAGATAACTATATTTAGGGATTATACGTATTATTTCTCTTTATGCTCATGCATTTTCTCCCCGTTGGTTAACGTTCCTTTCCTTTCCTGACTAAATCTTATTTCTAAGGATTGAAAGACAGCACACCATATCCTGTCGAAGATTCTGCATATAATTACCTTAAACCCAGGAAAAAAAGAGCTAATGTATTTTCCAAGAAAAGAAGCATATCTTGTAGCAGGGTTTATATTTAATTCTCAGGTGTAGATGGTGTCAGATTATGTGGGATTATGTGGGATTCAGTAAGATATTGATTAGTTACCAGGGAAACCGGTTATGTAATTATTATATTAGCTCATTTAATTTCCCAGTTGGCTGATACATTGTGCAATATTGGCTTTGTGGTTTTAACCAGATCCACTTTAAAATTGATAAAGCAAAATACCCAATTAGCTTGCTGAGAAGTCAATATTTTATGTTTATATATAAAACTTAGATAACTTAAAATATCTAAATTTGAATTCAGACGCCATGGTCGATTTTCATAAGATAATTAAAAATTTTGTTGTCCCTAAGATAATAAGCAGCGAAAGTTTTCTTCGTTAAAAGGTACCACATAGCTGTCATCTGTCCGAGATTGCAAACCTTTCATTGTATCAATATAAAAATATATAATTTTTAATATGATATCTGATATACGATGTCGATATTATAATATCGATCTGATATGAAAAATTTTCATATATACTTTTCACATATTTACTATATAAACAGCATGAACCCCAATTACAGCAGCTGTGTAAATAAAAAATCATTATGCAATAATACCAAAGTTTAAATGTGTTTATGTATTTTCAATTCATTGCTGGTGTAACTCTATACGTTCAGGCACAGGTGTTTAAATCCCTATAAACATGATTAATCTGAATCGGCTGGTCATATTTAAAAAAAAAAAGTATTCTGACGCGCTTTCTGGTAGAAAGACAAGGCGGACTAAGTCACGTCCATAGGTCTGGAATACGGTCAGAAGACAGTGGAACCTGTCTGAAAGATCCTGCACCTATCTACTAAGACCACCTGACTATAAAGACCATCCTAAGCGAATGCATTCATATATGTTATAATTAGTGTCTTATAGGACAACCTGTGAATTAAGACCACTTTTGTCCAGCTGGTCTAATTACAAAGATTTCATTGGGTTGTATAATCCCAATGTTTGCCCAGCCAAGTCAGATTGGTCATATTCATAGGGATTCAAGCGCCTATGGTTCAATTCAGTGAACTTGGCGGGAAAAATGCGGGGTTTCTAAATACTTCGTGGTCACGTCGATATGGAAATTAAGTTGTAATTACACCCACATAATGTCGTTGTTTAATTAATGCCGCAAAGCCACCCGTGAGGGCTTGGTAAATAGAGGCTTATATGACTTGATAAGTTATAAAAGCCAGGAGTAGTGACATACAATTTGTATAGAAAACGTGTACGCAAAATAATTCTCTTTAAACTGAGCATTTGCAACACTGTTTAAATTATATATATATATATATATATATATATATATATATATATATATATATATATATATATATATATATAGAGAGAGAGAGAGAGAGAGAGAGAGAGAAAAGAGAGAGAGAGAGACAGAAAGACAGGAGACAGAGTAAAAAAGAGACCTGTCTGTGCCTATATATATATATATATATATATATATATATATATATATATATATGGTTTGAAAATAGGAATACGCTTAAAGTTCCGTTTTAGACCGATGACACACAAATGTCATGGTTCCTTATAACTTCTCCATACACTGTCATAAAAAGTGAGAAAAAGTAAACATATAATCAAATGAATATTAACTCCACATTACAGAATAAAACGAAAAAAAGACAAGGTTATTATAGTAGGCATACAAATCCGCGATAAAGGCCAAATATTAAACGATAAATATTGGAAATATCATGGCCATCATGCTGCTGAGACAATGTTTGTACAAGAACAAGTCATGTTTTCCTCTTTTTTTCCAGGTGTGGCGTCAATTGTGTCATACTCAGGGTTACATAAACAATTTTTTGAGCAGAATCGGACCGACAAAAATACAAGCTCGGTCAAAATCATGATATGTTTTATATAAAAGACTATTCAATCTTTACTTGAATAAATTTGAATGAACAGTAAAAGTAAGAAAAAATTACATTTTGATTTAGTTGTTGTAAATGTATATAGGTGTAACCTCGGTAAACATGAACTTGTTTGCATCAGATGTTTATAGCAATTGACCTAACCATGAACTCTAAGGGCTGTGGTGGATGGTGAGGTAGATTAAAGGTGCACATTCCCCTGTTTTTTTTAATATAATTAATGGGATTTCAGGTTTCCTCTGTGTATATATTAATGATCTAAGGGTAATTTTGGTTGTGAAATTTTTTTAACGCTTTTGTGAATTATTTATGAACTTGTTTATCTGCAAAATGTTTTTGAACACAGCAATGTTGACAAAAACATGTAACCTAGGTGTTAGGTTGCATATGCGCAGGTAGCTAGGTCACTTGTTGTAAAACGCCATTTGCAAAGTTTTGGCTTATCTGACTTGCTGCCAGATGCCCTGAATTAGTTGAATTAGTTTTGATTAATTTTGCAGGCCCCCACATATTATAAACACATTGATATAAACAAAACAAGCAGCCTGTGTGTGGTGACATACATTTTCTGGCCTATTTTTATAAATGATCAACGGGATTACCTTTAGTTTTAAAGGTAAGATAGGTTATTGGCCCCATTTAAGAATCAATACGACAATCGCCTTTTTTTTGTACTGCGCGTCGGGATCAAATATTATAAAACTTATTAAAACCAAGGGGTCCGACATGGACCTCACCTTTAAAATAAAGGATAGATAAATCATTTGAAATAAAAAATGTACGCTCTGCAATTGTTATTAAAAGGTTCCCGAAAACTTAGCGCTGATGATTTGGGAATGTTCTGCAGAATTATACTGTCACCAGTTTTATTTGTCTTTTTTTCCAGTTAAATTTGAATTATAATTGAATTATAATTTAGAATATAACATATAATGTAAGCAAACATTTACGGTTGTCAAATTCTACGATTTAGTTTTCTGAACACAGCATTCCAAAAATCTGATTTCATTCAGTCATTAATCATTTAATTCTAGTTAAAAGGTCTCTTCTTACACACCAGTAGGGGTGCTCTCTTCCCCATTTCCTACAAACTTGTTAGGCACAAAGTGTTAACGTGGGGCATCAGCAAGCAGAACTGAATAGAGCCGTTCAACTCGCAGAGGGTAGGTCAACACAGGTGGCGCCACCTACAATAAAAATGTAACAGCGATTACATGACCAATAATCAGT
Source organism: Sipunculus nudus (assembly GCA_026874595.1). Classification (NCBI taxonomy): domain Eukaryota; kingdom Metazoa; phylum Annelida; class Sipuncula; order Golfingiida; family Sipunculidae; genus Sipunculus; species Sipunculus nudus. The sequence goes on from CM049312.1 coordinate 32,347,327, forward strand.
ACATTTGATGCTTATACTGCAGCTGATATTAAGCAACAAGCAAAATATCATTTATTTGAAATTTTCCTTGAGGACACCACATACATAATCATTCAACTGAATTCAGACTTTAAATTCCCGGCTCCAAGAAAAAGCGCATTAGTTGAGCTCGAAATAAAAATCTGTAGTTGAAAATCATTACTTACAAAAATATAGATTAGTAGATCAAAAGGTGCAAGCGAAATCCTTTTTATTGCATGATGACCATATGATCAAAGTGTCTGCAAAATTTTGTAATGGTAGCTACAGCGGAATTTAAAACGATTGGTAACAGATGGCGGAACCTTGTGCTATCGCGTAAGTTCACAAATTGAAAAGAAAACATGAGCTCGTCTGGTATCTGTTCGTCTGACAAATGCGTAGGCGATCTGATTGCATATAGTGAAAGCGGGCCTTGATTAAATCATGCTACAGACAGATTGTTTATCAATATTTCCCTCCTGATAAAGGGAGAGGACATTTTCTAAAGGAATAAATCTGTATGAAATGTGCCCACACTTATATATTGTAAAATTTGACTCCCATTCAGTGTATATGTACATCATAAACATAAAATAAGTATGAGGTTCCTGTCAGTACGTGCCCAGCACCCAATGGGGTCCTGTCAGCACATGTCTAACACACAATGAGGGTCCTCTCAGCATATGTCTAAAGCACAATAAAGGTCCTGTCAGCACATACCCAACAAAAAAAAAAGGGTCCTGTCAGCACGTCTAAAACACAAAGATAGTCCTACCATCATATTTCATAGAACCCCTTGAGATTCAATCAACATATGTCTAACACACCATGAGGGTCCTGTCAGCATGTGTCCAACACCAAATTAGGGTTTTGTCAGCACATACCCAACACACAATGAGGATCCTGTCAGCACATGTCCATCACACGATGAGGGTCTTTATATACCAGCACAAATCAATCACACAATGAGGGTCCTGTCAGCACATGTCTAACACACAATGAGGGCCCTGTCAGCATGTGTCCAACACCAAATTAGGGTCTTGTCAGCACATATCCAACACACAATGAGGATCCTGTCAGCGCATGTCCGTGACACAATGAGGGTCCTTATATATCAGCATAAATCAATCACACATTTAGGATCATGTCAGCACAAGTTCAACACACAATAAGGGCCCTGTCAGCATGTGTCCAACACCAAATTAGGGTATTGTCAGCACATACCCAACACACAATGAGGATCCTGTCAGCGCATGTCCATCACACAATGAGGGTTCTTATATATCAGCTCAAATCAATCACACATTGAGGATCATGTCAACACATGTCTAACACATAATAAGGGTTCTGTCTGCATATGTCTAAAACACAATAAGGGTCATGTTAGTACATGTCCAACACATAGTGAGGGTCCTGTCAGTACATGTCAAACACCCAACGAGGATCCTGCCAGCACATGTCTAACACACAAAGAGGGCCCTGTCAGCACAGGTCCAACAAACAATATGGGTCCTGTCAGCACTAGTCTAACACACAATAAGGGTCCCGCCATCACATTTCAAACACATAATGAGGGTCCTGTCTGCATATGTCTAAAACACAATAAGGGTCCTGTTAGTACATGTCAAACACATAATAATGGTCCTGTCAGTACATGTCTAACACACAGTGTGGGTCCTGTCAGCACATGCCAAACACCCAATGAGGATCCTGTTAGCACAAGTCTAACACACAAAGAGGGTCCTGTCAGCACAGGTCCAACAAACAATAACGGTCCTGTCAGCACATGTCTAACACACTATGAGGGTCCTGCCATCATATTTCAAACAACCCCTTGAGATTCAATCAACATATGTCTTACACACCATGTGATCCTGTCAGTTCATGTCCAACACACAAAGAGGGTCCTGCAGCACATGTCTAAAGCACCGAAAAAGGTCCTGTCAGCACATATCCAACACAAAACGAGGGTCCTGTCAGCACATATCTAACACACCATGAGGGTCCTGTCTGTTCATGTCCAACAAACAAAGAGGGCCCTGTCATCACATGTCCAACAAACAATGAGGGTCCTCTTAGTATATGTCTAAAGCACAAAAAAGGTCCTGTCAGCACATATCCAACACAAAACGAGGGTCCTGTGAGCACATATCTAACAAACAATGAGGGTCCTGTCTGTTCATGTCCAACAAACAAAGAGGGTCCTGTCATCACAAGCCCAACAAACAAAGAGGGTCCTCTTAGCATATGTCTAAAGCACCAAAAAAGTCCTGTTAGCACATATCCAACACAAAACGAGGGTCCTGTCAGCACGTGTCTAATTAGCGCCTTTTAGACCCCTTTTCCATCAGAGTCTACGACCGGCGCACTGTCAAGTTAGGCTTACCAGCCCAATATAAATGTCCTCTGAGTCGTGAGCTCCCGGCTAATGTCACCAGGCAGAGTCCTGCTATTCCTAATCCATCACATCCGACAGGGCTCTATCAGCTCACTAGATCATTGTCAATATCCCGGTGAGGGCCCAGTAATTCCACTAACAATACATTACTGAAGGTCCTGTCAATCCACTTCCATCACATCCTTGAGGGCCCTATCAACTGACTTCCGTCACACCAGGGAGAGTCTTGTCATTCTACTTCTATCGCACCCGTTTGTGCCCTGTCAGCTCACTAACAACACTTCAACACAGGATCCTGTTGGTCGACTTCCAATACATTCAGTGAGAGTCGTATTAGTCCACTCCCATTACATCCATGAAGGACCTGTCAACTGACTTCCATCACACCAGGGAGAGTCTTGTCATTCTACTTCTATCGCACCCGTTTGTGCCCGTCAGCTCACTAACAACACTTCAACACAGGATCCTGTTAGTCGACTTCCAATACATTCAGTCAATGTCGTATTAGTCTACTTCCATCACATCCATGAGGACCCTATCAACTGACTTCCATCACACCAGGGAGAGTCTTGTCATTCTACTTCTATCGCACCCGTTAGTGCCCTGTCAGCTCACTACCAACACTTCAACACAGGATCCTGTTAGTCGACTTCCAATACATTCAGTGAGAGTCGTATTAACTCCACTCCCATTACATCCATGAGGGACCTGTCAACTGACTTCCATCACACCAGGGAGAGTCTTGTCATTCTACTTCTATCGCACCCGTTTGTGCCCTGTCAGCTCACTAACAACACTTCAACACAGGATCCTGTTAGTCGACTTCCAATACATTCAGTCAATGTCGTATTAGTCTACTTCCATCACATCCATGAGGGCCCTATCAACTGACTTCCATCACACCAGGGAGAGTCTTGTCATTCTACTTCTATCGCACCCGTTAGTGCCCTGTCAGCTCACTACCAACACTTCAACACAGGATCCTGTTAGTCGACTTCCAATACATTCAGTGAGAGTCGTATTAGTCCACTTCCATCACATCCATAAGGGACCTGTCAACTGACTTCCATCACACCAGTAAGGGTCCTGTAATTCACTTCCGACTCATCAGTAAGGGTCCTGTCATTCAAAATCTATCACATCCGTGAGGGCCCTGTCAGCAGGATTCCCTCACATCTGTGAGGGCCCTGTCAGCTGAATTCCCACACATCTGTGAGGATCCTGTCAGCCGAATTCCCACACATCTGTGAGGATCCTGAAGCTTATTTCCAACACATCTTCCAGGGTCTATTCATCCCACCTCCTAACACGAGTGACAGTCTGGTCAAAACATGCCCAACACACAAGAGCGGGTCCTGTATATCAAAAGGATATATAACGTTTTATGTTATCAGAGATATAATGGTTTAAATTTAAGTCATTAAGTATATATTTTAACGTAAAAACTCGAAGGATATTGTAATTATAGAGGTATAATTAAAGATATTCCACGTCTCAGATTTATAAGTTGGGAAAGACGTTTGTTCTAAGGTATTTGTAATTCATTGGAATGTGCTAATGAAATCCTACTGTAATTAATTGACATAATTGGATGATGAGATTTGTCTGGTAAAATGGATATTATTAACTGTGCTTCATTTTTTTTCCGCCGAGTCAACAAAAAATACTGATCATGTGATTCCAGGGTCTATCTGTTAACGTTTCCCTCACGCTGATGTTCCGACAGCACCCAATATCAGTTGTCATTTTAAACGTCACATATTGAGGACATATGGCCAGGGAAATAAAATTGCTTCCTCGTGTGTCGTTAGACCTCAACAACAAAATTTAAAAGGAACTGGTAAATGCTTTTGTTTCTCCATTGCGGCGATTTAATTATGGCCCTTCAATGATAAGCAGAGAGATAAGCTATATTTAAATCACTAGAATAGCATCAGAGGTTTTAGGGGCCCACTGGGTGACCTTACCAAGGGGAAGCTAATTTTAACATAATCATATTGAGATCAAATATGGTGCTCAAATGCGTGCAGCATTGAATTAAAACTTCATTATTTCCATTCCTTATCCAAATCAGGTGTGCACCCTGTAACGAATAACTAAAACACATATGCCAGTGCACAGAGTACATATGCACACTGCACTGAGATTGTCGCTAGCTTCTGTTGAGTTGGTAACATATATATTGCACTGTTACGAAAATAATGGTTAAGTTCATATTTGTCTCAAAGCAAATAGTAAATGATTTTATTTTTATGAATAATACAGGTGATTATATTTATCCATTATGTTTATTTCCCATTTACTTATTAGGCTCATGGTTATAGTTTTCCATATGTAACGAAGATTAATTGACCATCTATTATAATATTGCACTGCGCGAATTAAGTCTCATCCAAGCTTATAGGGGTTGATGAGTTAATTTCTATATTTATATTTGAGTAAAACTGTTTTGTGTTTTTTCCCGTTTTTTTTCTTCTTCTGTCATTTTCTGTTTGTGCTAGGTCTTTAATATGGCTGGTTTTCAAAAGCTGAAATTTGGGCAAAGATTGGGATGTGATATTTCAAGTTAACCGTGACCTTGTTCCCAAGGTTGTACACGCCAGAGCCGATTACTCGTTATCGCTCAGCTGCGAGCGGGGGGGGGGGGGGGGGCAATTTCCTGGGGGAGGGGGAGAAGGGGGGGGGGGGATCCGGTGTTTGCTTGGCGATTGCACACATCCAGTGTCACTGTTTTTAATCAAAGATGGCTTACTGAATGTCTTACCCGTCCGACTATAAAGTCTTTTTTAGAGTTATACTGTAAATTTTAGGAATTATATATTTAGAACCCGGCCCCCTCCTATTACTTATAGATGTTTTCGTCATACTTATAATACTAGTAACAGCAGCATCAGCAGTAGTAGTTGTTGTTGGAGTAGTAGTAGTAGTAGTAGTAGTAGTAGTAGTAGTAGTAGTAGAAGTAGTAGTAGTAGTAGTAGTGGTAGTAGTAGGAGCAGTAGCAGTAGCAGTAGTAGCAGCAGTAATAGTAGCTGTTGTATTAGTAGTTGTTGTAGTAGTTGTAGTAGTAATAGTAATCATAGTAGTAATTGTAGTAGTAGTAGTACTAGTAGTGCTAGTAGTAGTTAGAGTAGTACTGACAGCAGTAGTCGTTAGTATCAGTATCAATATTATTAGTAATAACAGAAACCTTTTTCGTAATGACGTGGTGATCATAGAGTGTTTACTGTAAAACAATGTAAAAAAAAAAAAGAACAGTGATATTATTGATGATAATAACAATAATATATAATGATAAATATGCATATATAAAATTTCTTTATTAATATTATAATCTAGATTCCTTGTGGAAATTAACAAGATAATGCAGTGGGCTGGAATTAGGGGATGTTTTTATTTTATGAAGTGCCCATATATATCTTTTAAGGCTGTGGTTTGCGTGACATTTGGAATTTATCCAAAACAGAAAACACCCATAAATCACACAAAGGATCAACGCCGCAATGTTTCCCCAGTTGCAAAATTAAATTAAAAGTGGATCTCATGTAAAGAGAAATTCTTTATTTGATCCAGAGATCAATGTTACTTTTAGTATAAGAGGGTTTTTTCAGCATAAGAGGATATATCAATGACCATTTACTAGGAAGCTTCCCTGTATGATCTATCCTATTTCCATAGTAGCTTACGTATTCTATCCGCAGCTCTGGACAAACACAGACACACGCACGAACATATATATATATACACGTATGTATATATATATATATATATATATATATATATATATATATTTATAATCTGTATATCTGTGGGTCATATATACCATAGAGTATATATACATACACGATTGTTAATATATGTATACATATGTTAGTACATATATATGTATATATATATATATATATATATGTATATATGTGTATAGAGGAATGAAATATGAATAAAAGGTCTATCTATCTATCTATCTATCTATCTATCTATCTATTTATATATATATATATATATATATATATATATATATATATATATATATATATATATATATGCAGGTTTGTATATGTGGAAATTCTTTTTCTTCAGTATATAGCAGTGGTAAAGTCGAGCCCAGCCAACTCAAACTTAAACACCACGGGTTTTCTAGACCGAGTAAAATATGGCGACCATAAGGCCGATACACCGGGATCTCGAAACTATACATTAATCTACCCGTCGTTCTCTTCAATCTGGCACAGTCCTTGTTATAAAAAAAAATAGTGAAGCATCCATAGGCTGTAGTGCTCGATTACTACCAATACGAAAGACAAATAGAAAAAAAAGTTATGCTCGGCTTATAACATATTGACTTAGAGAAGAAAACGGAAAGTGAATCAAACATATTGAATTGGACACACATAATTTCTGTTTGGTCTCGAAGTCGAAGCAAGATTTGAGACCGAGACCTTTATGCTTCGTGACCAGGACCGAGACTAAGCCATCCGAGACCAAGACCGAGACCAGTATCTTCAAGACCATGACGGTTTCCAGATTCACATGAATCTTTAGTCATTTAACGACTTTGTTAAGACTAAGGTCTCTAATGCTCTCATGTTCACAGACACATATTTTCCATTCTTTTCAACTATAGTAAGTGATATATTGCTACATCGTCGTAGTTTCATCATCAAAACTAGCTTATCGCAGGACTTATCGGTAGAATATACGTGATTTCTAGCTGAAACTGCGTGAATATTAATGAACTCTAGGTTATTCCGCATCCGACATGATAAAACTGGTAAATATCAGACAAGCATTTTTGTAAGGTTGACCGTTAAAGCCAGATATTCACTTGCCTTACCTGTATTATTTATCTGGTTACGAACTTACCCATGGTATATATTAATGAACCGTAGATAATTCCTGCTAATAAAGGTTCTTGTAATGCGTCTGTGGCGGATGAACTAGCTTACTTATCTACAATAAGTAAACAAGGTACGTGCGCATATATTGACAAACAGAAAACTATGTAACTGAAGGTTGTTGTGTTGGTTTCATAAGTTCGGATGTTGAAAGGTTAGTAGGTACAAAACGTCGATTAAAATACTCTGGTCTTCTGATATTCTTGCTGAATATTTCTGGTTTTTTTAACCCCCCCACATGATATAAACACGTGGGTATAAACACTACGAACACTCTGTGTGCAATTGGAATGGCGTTTTCTGGTTTACTTTTACGAATCGTTTAAAGGATTATCTTTCGTTTATTGAGTTATATCTGAATAGGTACCTTTAAACTTATTTTATTACGTTAAAAAATAGGTTGATTGGTATATAGTTCTGCTAATCACATCCCAGTTAATTCATCCTGGTTAAGATATCATAAAACTTGTTATGCCAGGCCGGGTCCATGAATTACGCACGAACAAGGAAATAATGTAACATCCTGATGTGTTCTAGAGATATAATGAAAATTGATGTGATGTGCCAGGTGGGGGTCGGGGAAGTGCCACAGGCATCAACGTTTATCGGTCGGAAAACCACAGAGTCAGATATTTTTCAATGTTTGCATGCAACAAGCTGATCGGGAGATAAAGTAAGATATACATAGTATGCGACATATGCAAATCGACTACGATCATATAATGACCAGTCGACATGGACTTGAATACGCTGATATACAATGATATAAATAAGGAAGTGAAGAAGTGCCCGTTGGCACTGGTTCAATAAAACAACACGCCACAGTATGCTCCAGTTTAAAATTATACACAGTTCACTTTTTGTAACCTTAAGGTCAAGTGCACAATGCCAGTTAATGATACTCAAAGGAGACACGCTGTGCTACTTGAACCATTTACGTGTTTAATGTCAAAAGGAACACGTGTCGGTTAAACCGCGGTATTAAATATGTGGCATAGTTGTGGCTCTGCTCTCCAATTATATAATCTATTCACTGTTGAATGACAGGGCCACATTAATATACAAAAAGGACAGGCTCAACCAAGCCCTAAGTTTGCAGAAAAAGCAGCTCAGTTATGATTTTTAATTTTTTTTTCATATTTTTTTTAAATCGAAAGTGAAGGCCAGGCATTTATTCAAACGCTAATAAAATTCTGTCGGTGCTGTTTCAGTCTTTGCATTTTGACTTGCGACACCCGACTTACGGCATACGTGATTCAGTATGTATAAAACATGGAACGTGTCCACTTTTGACATGTTTGTGAGGAACACGCGGCACGAAAATACACCTAGGAGAGTGGTGATGCAAGGATTTCTTGGCGTAGAAAGTTTCGGCGATTTAAAGAGCACTTTCTACAATCGACCTTTGACCTTACGGTAAAGATCTCTCTGACACCATGCGGAGGGTCATCGGACTACTTTATCGGTCTCGGTTAACTGACGGGTCTCGCCTATCGTGAACAACATGGCTGCGCCCATATGAGCGGACTATTAGCTTGAGCGATATTACTGAAATCCTCTGTTCCTTTTGTCAAACGTGTTTTAAATTCCAAACTCGTCGCTTTCTTCGCCTCCGCAGCAGTTCATCGGAAAAGGACATGTATTATGAACCATGAAATCGACAGCATCTCCAGTTATCGCACATTTGTCACGCGTTTTTGTTTATATTTTGTTATATCAAGCCATGCCACGTAACACATAAACGGTTCATCACACGACTTTATCTTATATTTATTTCACATGTACAAATAAGCAGTAGCTAAACTGTGCAGGAATTTGTAATAAACTTCGTAATACTTGAGCACTTCTTCACCGCGTAGTGCGTGATGCGGTGTACGTCAAGCGCATAACCAAGGACCCCCCACGTTGCGTCCGTGAGGCTATTCTCCGAAGAGCTGTGACGTCACGTGAATACCTTAAGAGCATTTCGCACTAGGACGACCCTGTCTGCAATGATGACTCATTATAGTATTGAGCCTATTATAAGCTTTGCGGGAAATTTTTGGTTTGAGGCTTGGTGGGTGTGGCAGTTTTACCTAAGTTACTTGGACTAAGACAATTAGAAAAGGAGGCATACATAAATTATGATCCTCTCCCAATGTTTGCCTAGATTGTTCAGTTCTAAGAAATAAATCCTCAGAAAGATGGAAACGGTGGTTTTCCTGCGGGATTCAAGTACTTTTCGCTGTCACTGTGGACGTCTGCTCTGTAACCTGTACCACAGGCCCTTGAAATCATCATTAAAACATGTCTAAATTACCCCTATTTAGCCTGGTATTTAGCATGGTAATATAAATACACAAGGTATGAAACGACTGACGGAGGACCACAAGTGACATGCTGCGTAAACTATCCATTTCTAACCTACCGACAGCATGGCACGAACTTATCTCTTGCATGCACATAAAATCGAACCAAATGGTTCCGTCTAACACAAAACTAACTCGAGTTACGGTTCCTGGGCGCGTATTATTAGCAGTTTAATTAGGCTGAGCGGACAGTGTGTGGCGGTCTTCCACTCCATGCAAGTCATCAAAGCCCGAGCCGCTTCCGAGCTCCATCATTATATTGTCGACAGATCGGCGGCGCTCTCATTGGTCGGATATAAATAACAATTCCACGTAGGTGCTTGGGCCTCGATGATAACTATTTATTATAAATTTGGAATAAAAAGGGATTTTCATATATATATATATATATATATATATATATATATATATATATATTGTTACGGCACCTAATATTAACAGATCACGTATGCGTGATGAACACAAATTTTGTCAAGGAGATAAAAAAATCAGATTCTGTAACACTAAGCAGCGGGAAATGTTTAGGGGAATGAATAAAGAAGTCATTGTTTTTTTTTAACAAATAACTATAATTTATTCTTAAAACAACCCTAACATTACAATACACTAAATCAATACAATTACACAGTATAACAGTGGTATAACAACAAATCAATACAATCACACAGTAAAATAAACAAAGTGCACAGTACCTTGATACCACCACTGTCACAACAATAAGTCCTTTAAATATATAAGCCGGCGAACAGTTCACACGAATTCTCTCGGAGAATAACAGTCCAGTGTAAAGCTCTTGTAACAATCCAGAATGTAAACTTGAGACAGGCAGCACTAAATTGTAAAGTGTTAGTAATAGTAGAATCCCTGAAATTACTGGATAATGGGATAGGTCCCACACGTCTTTGTCTGCTGGAATATTCTCTCACCTCCCTCTCGGTTCTAAAACACAGCCCCCTATTTATAACTTCTCGCCCCAAGCCGAGAATTTTCCACTACTCGAACAGTCTAAAGAATCCAACACGGTATACATGTTCAAAGAACATACTAGAAAAACGAACGCCGCGTCTCAACATATTAGGGTTCACACGTGAGCCCGCCCCGGCTCGGCCAGGCGAGAAAACCCCAAGCTAGCATGACAACGAGAGTTCAACCAGTACGGATTAAACACGCGGCCAGACACGGGCGCTACAACACGAGTTACGCCCGTGTCACACAATAAAAAGGGCACCTGTATATATATATATATATATATATATATATATATATATATATATATATATATCTTTTTTTCATATAGCACGGATTAGATATTTATACACATGTAGTTAATATGAGCAATGTCAAATTTCACTCCCTTCCATTTTCACTTTGGTGCCACTCCTCAATGCATATCTCTTTCCTTTTCCATTGAAATGCCAAGTGTATGCTATGTACTTTCACGGAGCGTATATTTCATTTGACACGGGATGTGATTCTTATCTATTGGGTCTCTGCAGGCTGTAAACAGCTGTGCATGTATCATGTGTTTATATGTTATAGCAGGCATGATATCTGAGGCTGATATGAATATTTTCAGTTTCGGTTTCCTTATAATTGTGGTTATTTGAAAAAGGAAGCAATCTCGACACTGTTTTTTTTGTGTTTATTGGCGTTATAGATGCTTCGTACCTGCGAGTCGTAGGTATATGGGCCTTGGCTACTTACAGTATCTTTTCAGCCATGGGTCTATTTCGAAAGGAATTTGTAAAAGTCTCGCTATGTTGATATGCAAAGCATGGCATTATTGAATAATACAGATCGGTGGCAAAATATTTTGCAGCTCAAGCTCAGTTACAGTTATCACTTACTTAATATATCAGGCGGGAAACTTATGCCAAGTGTTACGAAGATAAATTGTTCAGGGGAAAACATTGGGCCGATCCCGGATTCGAACCCATGTTGGTGGCGCACAAGTCCGACGTTCCAACCGCTTCCTAGAAAAAGCAAGCTTCACTAGCGAGACAGTTCGGGCCGCTTTTATGTCACCCCGTAACACACTCCCTCTTAAGAGCATTCTGCTATCAGAACAAGACTAATTATCCCAGGAGTCACACTTTGGTGAGCTTATTTCCTGGGCCACAAAGTTTACCATCACGTTGGATGAGCCCCCATTTTTGTTACGGAAACAAATTGCTCAGGGGAAAACATTGGGCCGATCCAAGTTTCGAACCCATGTTGGTGGCGCACAAGTCCGGCGTACCAACCGCTTCGCCAGCAAAGCAAGCTTCACTAGCGAGACAGTTCAGTCCGCATTTGTGTCACCCCGTAACACACCCCTCTTAAGAGCGTTCAGCTATCAGAACAAGACTGATTATCCCTGGAGTCTCACTTTGGTGAGCTTATTCCCTGGGCCACAAAGTTTACAGTCACGTTCGACGAGCCCCCATTCTATTACGAAGACAAATTGCTCAGGGGGAAACACATATGGCCGATCCAGGAGTCAAACCCATGTCGGTGGCGCACATGTCCGGCGTTCAAACCGCTTCGCTAGAAGAGCAAGCTACACTAGCGAGACAGTTCGGTCCGCTTTTATGTCACTCCGTAACACACCCCCTCTTAAGAGCGTTCTGTTATCAGAACAAGACTAATTACCCCTTGAGTCAACCTTTGGTGAGCTTATTCCTTGGGCCACAAAGTTTACAGTCACGTTGGACGAGCCCACATTTGTTACGAATTTTCGGTCCGCTTTTATGTCACCCCGTAACACAAGTGATGGAAATAATTATTACAGTGTTCTTTAAAATCGAAAATATGTGAAAAGGAAGAGGTTGCGAGGGTATTAACTATCTCATGGATAGCACTAATAGTGTTTTAAACAGTGATTTTAGTAAGAATGCTAGATTATTTAATATGCTCTTTATGGCATTTACTTACTTTTCTAGGATAAATATGTTCATATCATCAATAACCTATGATTTTTATATTGTTTTAACGTGGTAATTTTCTCCTTATTGGAGTTTACCAAGATTAATCATAATATTTTATATTTTATTATAATTAGCGCTTTTGTTTTCAGTATGCATAGTTAGTTTATAATTTTGAACTTATGTATTGTGGAAATTCAAGTAGAATTTTACAAATATACGTTTCAAAATGTATGTTAATTGAATGCTATGTTTTCATTCAACAGAAAAGTAATTATCATGCACACTGGTAACAGCTGAAACTACTTGTACTCCTAGTCCTCTTAGTTTTCCCATATGCCATGAAAATTCATTTGAATTATGTCATATGAACATTCAAAACTGTCTTCTTTCCCGAAAAGCAGTATTAACAAATACGTATTTCTTTCGTTTATTCGTTTTAAACAAAATTTAAATGTTAGGCTCTATAAGGTTAGATAATATAATTCTTAAGTAAATGAACAATACATTTTCTATATCCCATCTTCATAATTTATCCTAATTGTTTTATGTAACAGTCTTTCACTGAAGGTTCAAAGAAGAACCTTTAAAGGTTCCCTCGACAGTCCTCGATCAAGTAACCTTGACGGACTCTTCCCTGAACCTATAAATAGGTTCTGTATGGAACCTGTACGGTTCAAGAATGACCATCAGGTTTTTTCACCTGTAACCCTTTTTTTTCTTAGAGTGTAGTAGTAGAGTGGTAGTCGTACCTCATGGCCTTGTATTTGTGCATTTGACCTCATTGCCTTGTACTTGCGCATATGACCTCATTGCCTTGTACAGGCGCATTTAACCTCAATTGCCTAGTACTAGTGCATCTATGTCATTGTCTTGTACTGGTGCATTTATGTCATTGCCTTGTACTGGTGCATTTGATCTCATTCCTTTTAATAGTGCATTTACGTCATTGTCTTGTACTGGTGCCTTTGATCTCATTCCTTTTAATAGTGCGTTTACGTCATTGCCTTGTACTGGTGCATTTGACCTCATTGCCTTGCGAACGATTTGCCATGAAACGGCTTATGCGATGCATGCATATAATCTGACACATCGTATTTCTTTTCTCGTGTATTGAAAATTCAAAATATAATACCGGTAATAATATTCTCTATAACAAAACGTTATATCATATTTCTCATTGATTTACAATGGTAACCAAACCCTAATGTTTATTATATATTACTCACGTGTTAGGGATATCAGGTGTGGATTTAGTATTAGAGTAATTCGTAACATAATGCTGATTTAACAAACCCGCTTTATACACCTCATGGCTGCCACGTAAGACGTATGTGGCACAGCTGGAGGTTTTTACTGAAACAAGAAACATGCAAATGCCAGGGCCAGGTTCCACCTGTTCCCTGGGGATAACGAACCAGTATATAATTATGCAACACGTGTCAGCCCCGGATACATATGTCCACACCTGAAATAACCCATCAAGGATTATTTAAGCAGACTGTTGCAATATTTCCAGACCCATAGCTTTTATACGCCCTGTTTTAGAAGGGATATATTATGTTATATCCACGGTTCGTCTGCCGCCATACATTGCCAGACATTTGAAGGATTTTCAAAAAACTTACTATCAATACTTACCAATACAATTTCTCGCAAAATCCCTGCACATTTTTAAGGTTAGATATCATAAGATCTCATTGTGTTGTAGCTGTGATACCTTACCAGGAATTTGATGGACTTCAATTAAACTCAATAAAAATATAGCCAAAATAATATCTCCCCAAAGGTCTGTTCCTGGCAAAATCTTCGATTATGTAATGAGGTAAAAGGTCACCAAACGTCGGTTTAATGTATTGTTTATTGACAATTCTACATTTCTTAATGTTTTATCCTGCTAATATGATATTTATTTATTTATTCTTCTGATATATATATATATATATATATATATATATATATATATATATATATATATATATATATATATATGCTTAAATTGCCTTTGACAAATATTTCGGCCCCCTCCTAACAATAAGAATGATATTTTAAACTGTTTTATTTTAACAAAGGCATACTTATTACGTTACAATAAAATATGAAGTAGCCGAATGGAATTCCTGATTTAAATGTTGTGGCTGGGTTTTCATTCCATTATGTTACCAGGTGCATTACATAAGTGATTCGAGGAGTTTAATTAATATAAATTTCTGTGAAACCTGAATAGCAATGGGTTCACGGGATATCTTTAATTACCTTAATTACTTTTTGTATATTGGACAATATAACAAATGCAGCTTTAAATCTAACCAGGTCTAAAACGGTACGATGGCATATGTTTTATACGACTGTCTACCGTAAAGCCCAGCAGACACGTTACGAAATTTGGATACGATGGGATAGGAAGCAGGATACGACACGCCATTCTGGCTTCTTGGCTTCTTATCGCAACGTGTATGTTGAGATCCGATATGTCGTCTTACGATCTTGGCTTCGTATCATATCGATTTTTTTTCGAGAATATTCAAAATTTTCGTAACGTAAGTGGCAATCGTAATTGCGACTCATGAGTAAAAGTATTACAAATAACCCCCTCTTCTAGGTAGATCCTCTTCAACGCCACCTAATAATAAGGCTGCGAAGCGCATAAAGCCCATTTTCGGGGATGTATGGAACCAACTGTTTCAGTGGCAGCCATGTTGCTGACCAGTCTTTGATGTAATATTCCGTCTCCCTTCGCACGAAAATCGTATGATGTACGTGGAAATACGATACGGATCTTGGGTAATTACGATACGACGTTACGATAGGAAATTACAAAATCGTATGTTATCCAAATTTCGTTATGTGAACGCTAGGCTTAATACAGAAATTCGTAGGAAAAGTGAGAATGTCAAAACATTCACAACCGGCTTCACTGGTAGCAAATCGTAGCACACTGTACGGTTTTGAGCACTGTGATCGCGTCGTAGTATCTGTCATATAAAAGGAGAACAAATGTGAAATGGTTACAGGAAATCGTCGGAAATCGGGTTGATTTAGATCATAGGACGTCGTGTCAGATCTCAACCTACACATTGCGATAAGAAGTTAAGAAGCCAGGATTTCGTGTTGTATCCTGCTTTCTATCCCATCGTATCCAAATTTCGTAACGTGTCTGCTGGGCTTTAAGCCCAGCGCACACGTTACGAAATTTGATTGCGATATAATAAGAAGCAGAATTTGACACAAATTTCTGGCTTCTTGGTTTCTTATCGTAATGTGCATGTCAAAATGTGATACAATATGTTCCTAAAAGGTCTACGATCTTGGTTTTGTACCGTATAGTATTTCTTTCGAGCATGTACGAAATTTTCATACCGTAATTGGTGTCCTATCGTATCGTTTCAAGATTTTATGACTCGTAGGCTGCGCTTAAGGGGCTTAGTCATTTCACTAATTGTCGTACACTTCTCTATATTTTCTTGTTCATAACACCTGTTTTTCTGCGATGTATAGAACTAACTGTTTCATGGGCAGCCATGTTGCTGATCAGTTTTTAATTCGATTATCCAATCCCCTTTTGCACGAAATCTGTATAATATACGGGAAAATTTGATACACAGCTTATGTATTTATGATACGACGTTGCGATTGTAAATTATGCAATCGTATCGTATCTAGATTTGAAACGTGTACGATAGGCTTACTGTCCAGATTTCACACAAAATGATTTCGTAACGGATGCGAAGCATTGTCGTTGAACCTTTCAGTGGGATTCCCAACCCTTGTAACGTCATCAGGGCCGAATACCCGAAATGCCAATTCCTTCGCTATTTTTCCCGTTCGCTGCGGATCATGAGATTATATTCATGGAAGCTGCAGTCGTTCGAGATCTCCTTCACTCTAATCGCTGTTAAGCTCAGTCCATAACAAATCCCCTCGGAAACCTTAAATTAGGTCACTGTTACCTATATCCTCTGAAATACTCGAATGTACCTCCCAGAGTAAAAAAAAAAATGATAAATTAATAATAAATTTATTATATATAGCGCCCATTATACGCATTGAAACATGTCATAAGCACTTTACATACATGTGACAATATGAATACATTAATCAGTACCCTATAATTATACATATAATAATGAATAAGTATATATTTAAAATTTAAAAAGAAGTTATTACATGGTAATATGTAATGCATTTTAAACCTGTACTGAAGATTGTAAGACTAAAAATTTGATACAAAAGCTTCAGTATCAAATATCTGTTACATTGATTGCAATGATTATTTCCATGCTTATTGATCATGTAGTGTTTTTGTTTTTTTTTTTCATTTCCTGAAGTCTGGTGGGGCTACCTTTATTTTTTCTAATGTTTAAACATTATTTTCTCTATTTTGATACCTCCAAATGAAGCAGTGCGTACGTTAGCAGGGCACATGCCGTAACCGTTAGACCTAGAAACTTTTAACTGTACATCTATGAAAATCCTAGGCAAATCCCCTTTGGAAACGTAAAATGAGATCATGGTGTCCTGTATATAATGAAAAACGGACCGAAAACTTGATTTTGATCACCCCATCAGTCAAATAAGCGCAATTGAGTTGTAACCGAAAATCATAGAATCTTCTAACGTAACATCCAAGGACGTTTTAAGCAAATCTTAAAGAAATCCTGGAATGAGATCACTGTGACCTATATCGTCTGAGCTATGGGGCTCGAAATCACTCCTTAGAATAATCAAGTATTTAATACAAAGCTCCAATATCTGTATAAACAATGCAGTGATCGCCATGATCCGTTCAACGCTTATTGACCATAGAGTGTTTTATCAGTTCCTGAAAACTAGACACGCCACCTTAATTTTTTTCTGATGTTTAAGCATTATTTTCTCTATTTTGATCACATCAAATGATGCAGTCCGTACGTTTACAGGGCACAAACCGTTACCGTTAGGCCAAGGGAGGTCCTGGGCAAATATCCTTGGAAACCTAAATGAAGTCATTGTGTCCTACATTTTGTGAGAGAAAAAAAAACGGATCGAAAACATGATTTTGAGCACCCCGTCAGTCAGACATTGCAAAAATTGTATCTGCCAGCCTTAGAATCTTCTTAACTAACATCTTGGGAAATCTAGGGCAAATCTTCATGGAACCCTGAGGTTAGGCAATGGTGACCTATATTATGCACGCTACTGGCCAAAAACATGATTTTAAGATGCCAGACAGATAGGACACATAACGTTATCCTTTCAATAACATTCTTACAGTTATACATCCAGGGAGGTCCTAGGCAGACCTCCTTGAAAACCTGAACTTAGGTCATAATGACCTATACTTTTGCGAACTACGGGCCAATAACATGATTTGGGCACTCAGTGAGTCAGACGGGGCACAAGTTTTATCCGCTAGCCCTAGAATCTTGTAACGTAGATTCCGGGGAACGCTTGAGCAAATCTCCTTTGTAACCTGAAATTAGGTCCTGGTGACCTATATTTTGCACACCTAAAGTCCAACACATGATTATAAACACGAAGTGATCAAACGGGGCACATATCTAGAATCTTCTAACGTAAAATCAAGGGACGTCTTGAGCAAATCTCCTTGGAACCTGAATCTAGGTCATTGGACCTATATTCTGTGAGCTACTGGCAATAAACATGATTTTAAGCATCCAGACAGTGAGATAGGGCACAAATCTTTACTGGTGCTAAAAGAATCTTCCTAGGATGCCCTTGGTAAATCTCCATGGAAACTTGATAGTCCAGCAGCCAAAGGTCATTTTTTTTCTAACCTTGTTTTATGGTCTTTAGTTTTTTCTTTGTGGATTTTGTTTGCCCCCATATCAGGTGTGGAAAATTTGTTGGTTGGCTCTCTGTCAGCCTTGGGCAATTTTTGCTTATTAACATAAAATGACCCAGAGAATTCATTTTTGGTATTGTTTTAGTCATAAAGATCACTATTTTCATTGTACCTGTTCTCCCATTTGAAAAAAAAACTGTAAATATACTGAACACATGTATGGTTAGTACGTATGTTCCAGACCATTATGCAGATCGAGGGTAATAAATTTAATTAAACACTCAAGTATAGATGAAGATGATATGATCAAACGTTCTGGAATACAGCTGTTATACATTATAAAAATAATATGGTTTTTGGTTACCTATGCATGAGCTTTATAATGATACCCTATGAGCGAAACTGCCGTTATCCAACCAGTTTTTATTTTTCCCCTTGTGTCACCGCGAGGCCCGGTATTTACAACTTAAACGAGATTTTCTTAGTTGGAGGGGCATTATGTGTGCTTAATTTGGATTAAAATCAAAATGGCACTTTACGGAAATTCATTTTTTCGTGGCAATTAAATGTAACAGTTGTATGTGTTTTCATAAAAATATTAAAAGAACATGCATAACAAAAGATTATGTTAGTTTTTGTAGTGTGTATTATGGAGGCGTACATACGAATGGACAAAGCTGTCAGTGCAAGGAGAACTGACTTGTATCTAAAAAAAATATTTATATATGATCATAACGGGGTCGAAAAGCGTAACAGACAGCTGAGTCATAATTGAAGCCCCCCCCCCCCACCACTCCACGACTTTCATGCAGTCTTTTCATATTTTGTCAAACGTTATCTTACTATTGACTGTCGACAAAGTTGGCAATCACATAGCAGACGAATAATCCATAAATATGATGCTGATGGTTATATAATACTGATAGAAGCTGGCAACAGTAAATCTGAGAATGTCGCAATATATATGTGATATGACTTTACATAGTTTAAGCAAACACATACAATTTGCCATGGAACAAAGATGAATTTCCGTAAACGTGCCATTTTGATTTAATTGGACTCAAATAATGTTCACTTAACTCGTAAATAATCGTATGAGTTGTATATATTGGGCCTCGTCGTGGCACAAGGGGGAAATAAAAAAATAGGGTTGAAAAACGGCAGTTTCGCTTTTATTGTTACATTATGAAGGTCATACATTAGTAAATAAAAGAGATGAAGATGCTGATATAGACAGAGCAAACAAATAAAAAACCAGGGAAGTAAAACATAAAAATATACATCCTAAGTGAATGTTAGCGGAAGTCTACAGTTAGATAACCTCTGACAAAATATGTAAAGACTGCATGAACGTCATGGAGAAGGGGGGAGGGGGGTCGAGGGGCTTCAAGTATGACTCAGCAGTCTGTAATGCTTTTCGACCCCCGCTATATTATTGTATAAATATTTTTGAGAGACCAGTCAGTTGTCAATCAATGTGACAGCTTTGTCCGTTCGTATGTTGTAAATATCAGGCAAAGTTATGAATATCGGGCCTCGTGGTCACACAAGGGGAAAAGAAAAACTATGTGGATATTGGCAGGCTCGTTCATATTGTCTCATTATGAAGGTCATACATAGGTGACAAAAAAGCATAGTATTTTTATAATATATATCAGCCTTTTTCCAAAACGTTTGATAATCTCATTTCCATCTATACTTGAGTGTTTAATTAGTTAAATTTATTACCCTTGATCTTCAGAATGGTCTGGAACATAGGTTCTTACAAAAAATGTGTTCAGTATATTTACAGTTTTTTTTTCAACTGGGAGAACAGCTACAATGAAAAAAATGGTCATTATGACTAAAACAATACCAAAAATGAATTCTCTGGGTCATAATACCCCAGAATTCATGTATTGGAAGACCCTCAATGTCAAATGTAAAGGTCATTATAGCATTTTTGCTATTGTCGCATTATTTTGGCGGCCATTTTGATTTATGCTAATTAGCAAAAATTGCCCGGGCAAACCAACATATTTTCACACCTAAAATGTGGACAAACAAAATCCACAAAGAAAAAAAACTTAAGACCATAAAATAAAGGCCGAGTCCAGTGGCGACCGGACTATAAAAACAACTTGGTAACATATTTTGCAAGATATGTTAAAGGGCATGATTTTAGCACCCTAAAAGACTTGGTTTTGGTTTCTAGACTAGGGCAGGCACAAGGCCAAAAATTGTGATCAGACCGATTTGAGTGTGATATTGCAATGTGCATCAAACCTATGAGAGCGGGTCGTCGCTGATTGGAAACTGAATGTTTGAGTTGGATGTAAAATGCAATACCACGCCATCATTGGTCTAATTAGAATACACTGCTATGTACTAGCCCTGATAGTAAAACCCAAAGAACCTGGCTACACAAAAAAGTTATAGCGAACGAGATATAGAACGACTGCAGCGTACAACTGCACGAGGATTGTGGAAATTGTACCAAGTACGATCTATGTACCTTAATTAATACTTTGACCTATGTTGGTACAACTATAATTCATTATCCGAACACTATCGAACAGCAGATTAAATAGCAGAATATCTCATTTTGTAGGTCTAAAAAACGAACATCTGTCTTATATCATACACAATCATCGCTTAATCTCATTGAGAAGGATGATTTATTCATACATAGCAGACGTTAAAAAAACTCTCGTTTCATCTTTTAGCGCCCTTTATTTCAATATATCCCGTTACTAGTTTTTCGATTGAAAAGTCCAACGAACTGTTTTAAGATTTGATTGAATAGGGCTTTAAATTAATTGGTCTAGTATAAGTTTTTCGGTTCTGCAGGGATTTTTGTCCATCTGGCTGATATCTCGTAAATTACTCAACGGTGAGTTTTATATTTTAAGTTGTTTTCTTTGTTGAGACAAGCTTGTGATGGGGTTCTCAGGCCCCCTTCCTGAGATAAAAATCAGGTGGCGACGTGATGTCATTTACACATCAGACACTTAAACGCCAACGCATATAATCTTATTATATTATTTATACATTATTTTATATCATATTATTTTTATCATCATATTATATTTCATTATCATATATGTCACATCTGAAAATTATGGATACTAGCAATGAATCCGTTCAAGCACTGGGACAGTTGAGCGCAACTTCGGCTGGGAGCATCCGGGAAAGGTTCTCCATGGGTCAAGTTAACAAGCTGGACACACTGTGGCAATTTCTGATACACAAGTTAATACTCAAAATATGCATTTGCGTGGCATAGGCACAGAGGAGTAGTGTATAGGATAATTTGCAACTGTCAATTAGAATATAAATTGACCATCGCCCCTATCGTCGGCAGCATCTGTCTTATTACCGATTGATGCTTCCCACAGCCCGTATCGTCGAATACATCTACGTGGCTTTCGTAAGTTCCGTCATGTGTTGGGTGCCGTCAACACATTCATAGACTATTCCGACCCATATGTTTGAAAAAGAGGCGCGATACTACACTGGTTCTTGAACAGGGCTCAGAATCAAACCTACGATCGCAGGGTGCCGCGGGTTTAAACATTGGAGCTGGATGCACAATGCGATACCACACTCCCATCGGTCTGATTAAAATTCTTAACCCTGTACAAGCCCTGGTGGTGAAACCCGGAGCATCTTGCTTAACGAGTGCAATGTACAACCGCCGTGAGGAGTGTAGGGGGCAGCACCAAAACGTCTCTCGATCTTGCTTATTTTCCGGTCGGAAAAAAAAATCGGGGAAAAAAATTACGTAGAATGGCGACTTTATATCTATATATTATAAACATTGAGGAAACATCCGTTGGGTGATGAATAAGTGTTATTCTAATAAAGAATAACGAAATCTAAAATTTTTTATAGACAATCAGTTGATCTTTCTGATTTTCATATAAAATTTAGGAAGATAATTGGACATTGTTTAGATGCACATTTGTTGTTAAATATGAGATACTTCGCGTTTCATAAAAAAAAGAAATTACTCTAAATTCTTAGATGTTCAAACCAATAGCAAAAACCATATTTATATTATCAGATGTAACAGATGATATGCTATTGACCCAGACAGAGAGTTCCCCATTATCGCTCAGTTGCGGGCTAGGGGTTTAAGGTTATATAGCTTATATAAAAATAGCTTCAACAAGCTTTACAATATACTTATCGCTGTAACGATGCATTAGCTCACGATACATTACCAATACTATGCTCTTGATACGAAACATACGATACAAATATGAAATATCGTTTCATGTGGAACTTCCTTGTATATAGAAATGTAAATAAGCTTACCCTCATAAAATTTATTTCCATACCATAAACTAAAGTGATTTATAAATGTTTAGCTAACTGTATACCGTTTAATACTTTGTTGACCGATAATGTAATTGTTTTAGCTTAAATGTCTCCTATGGTCCTGAGAGACCGTCGACGTGTTAATATAGGGACGATACCTATACGATACTTCATTTTTAATCGCGATTTATGGGCGAATCGTATAGTACATATTTAATCATTTTATATTATTTAACGACTTGATGTACTTAGTCACGTGTTACCTATAAATTTCGCATGATAAAGAATGCTACATCATGCAAAATGTCACTAGCCTAAGTTATATTTCAGGATAGTCATAAAACAATCCTACTTATAACCGAAAGTTCATAAAATATTCCAATATATATTCATGAAAAATATTCAGTAGACACGTAAATAAATAAGAATGTAAGAATAATACTCTGTAGAGATACTTATAAATGTTAAAACAAGAATATCAGCATTACTTCTCTGTTATATAAATGCTAGTATATTTCTTGTTCTCTCAGATATATGTTATATTCAAGCCTTAATTGACAGGGTAGGGAAATAGTCTTATAGGTACTGGAGAGTTTATTTGAATATTAAAATTGATTTGTGTGTGTGTGTGGGTGGGTGGGTGGGTGGGGGTGGGGGGTTCTTACGTCCCCGGAATGCAAAATCATATACGAGGTTATTATGTTTCCAATAGTTTGCGCTTTTTCTCGAACACCGCTGATTCTATCAGAATAACAGTCACAGGTAACACATTTGCAAAGATATTTATTTTCTAACTTGACGTAATATTCGCAACATAGCAGATATCTTTTAATCGCTCAGATCCCGGCAACCAAGAGAGACTTCCACTGACCGCTCATATACTCCCGTAACTGTAGTCTATTTTATATGCAAATGTTTTTATAATAACGTAAAATTAATTAGCTGTCCGATATAGAATTTTTTAATAACGATTACAAACATTAATGTACACCCCTCAATAAATCAATGATATACTCTTATAAACAACAGGTGGGAGGTTCACGTGTTCTATCAGTGGACGGTAGCCCACTTGTCCCGGGGAATATTTATATCATCACGTATGCAGCTGTCCCACACTTTTTTTATAACTACACATAAGCGCGGCAGATCATATTTATTCCGGTTTCACTGGAACGCAGTAATTAAGTCATACATTACTAAGTCCGACCCAGGGACCCTTATTTATGGCTGTGCTCAGAACCATTTAGATTTAAATTGCCTTTACGTCCGATAAAACCGCACACTTGTGCCTAATACATCAAGGCGTACGTGGCGCGACTCGAGGACACAGTGGCAACTTGTTCTACTTTCAAGGAATAAATTATGCTTAGGTCCATCAGACCGCTCGAAACCGTTAATTATGGGCCCCGTTGTGACAGAAACGTATTCAATATTCTTTATCTCTTATATATACATGCACTGAAAACGTAGGGGAGTCGAATCACCCAATTATGACCCCCAAACGGGGACTCGGAGGGTGGATTTTGCTATTGTTGTCATAATTTATATGTGTGATTGTGCGCGCGTGATTGTGTGCGCGCGTGTGTATTTGTAGGTAAACTATGTTACATTACAAATGTATACTTACATGTCCGTACATTATTTGACACGTGTGTAAATATGAATTAAAAGACATATTTCCCACAAAAATAATGATGCATAGAAAAACTTCACACAGAAGGTCATCTTGCGACAATTATTGATTTATGGGCCAGATAAGGCTGGATGACCTTGACCTGTTTAACTGTATGTTTTAAGGAATATAATAAATTTATTTTCAAAGATAAACAAATCGATTAAAGTTAACTGAATAGATATTTCACCACTATACAGCATTACGTATTCTTAAAGAAAAAGGGTTAGTAAATAAAGGCTCGAATACAAACGGAAGGGTCAAGAAAGTCGATTAAATTGGACCATATCAGGGGTGGGCGTATGAGTGTGGTTAATGTGCTTAACTGGTCATGATCAACTAAATTATTGATGCAAATGAATGATCCTCACTTGACATTCTCAATATATTATTGCCTCCGCCTGGAGGGTGTGCGTTCATCCCCGTTCGTGTGTCTTCTTTTGTGTGTGTGTGTGTGTGTGTGTGTGTCTTTTTTTGTTCATAACATAACTTATGTAATCAAGAAGGGAATCTCAAAGAAATATCAGGGCATTTCATGAATAGGCCAAAGAATATAATCGATTAGGTTAAGGTGTGGATCGGGCTCATGATTCGGAACATCATCAAGAATTATTCACAAATGTACAGTCACTTATGCACGAATGAACCTTGGATTATTGGTCGAATAAGTAAATACCAAAAAAATCTTTAGAATGCGGATTTCTGGTAATTAAGTCAGGGGGCTGAGGGGGGGTCTTATGTGCAATCATATGTCCTCTAATTTTGACTTCTGGTCCATGTAGAATACCCTTAGGCAAGTAAAAAAATTGGGTAGACATTCTAGATCGCGGGCAGAAAGGATGAAATTCAAGGTGGCATCCAAGATGGCGGCCGAACCATTGAATCATCTGAATCATTGAATCAAAAGTAATTGAGGTAGGGGATTGATTTTGGTGTCTTTGCTTATGATTTTAGGGTCAAGAAAATATATAATATATATTAATAATTAGAATTCTAAACTCTGGTTCCATTTCTGAGTTTACTATGAAATATTATATACCTAAAACCTGAACCTTAATTATAATCTATTTGAAATGTTACACAGACAATAAACATATATATGCGTATGTGTGTACGTTTATTAAAAAAAATATTGTCCTATCTATCATTACCCTCCCATGCGAGTCTTCGCACCCCCCCCCCCCCCCCCCCGTTCACTCTGGAATATAAATTGACGCAACTGTTTAACGTGAAGTTTAATTGTCCGTTTAATTGATAAATAGCATGTAATTATGTGACACGGTCTGTTAGCTACTGTCAAATCCTAGGAATATAGTGTTTGCACTCCAAGATTATACAGCATGAGATACCATGCATATCAGACAGACTATGATAACACATATCGTGCAGCCTTTCCACTGAATAATACATATTGTAGAAAAATGATGTCACTGTATATAAATATTATGGTCGTTGAAGGACAAGCTTGTTCCTTTTTAGGAACATTGGAACATTGTCCATGGCCATGATACGTACATTACTCTTCAGACACGGTTCGAGAGCACCATTAGAGCGCAAAGCTCTCAGGCCACGAAAAGTTCGTCAACATTTCCACCTCTAAAAGTAAATCCTGCCGATGCAGAAAATTAACCTGAAAATGTACTCAGATGTTATTCATCTCTGCTATGGCATCATTTTATAGAATAAAACGTTAAATTTTATTGAATATTACCTTTGGACTCGTCGTGATCACCCATATTTATTAATGAATGGATTTTGAAGTACGTTTTCATTTAACGTCATTTTTTTTATAATCAACAGTCTATCATGTCATTTTTAATCACGAAACTATATCATACACCAGGCCTATTATAATGACTGTATAATGTATACCTGCCTGTGGAAATGTAAAATTAAGGTACAGCATCCAATTGGAATTATCTAATAACTAATAAATGAATAATGGTTCAAAACTCCTGAATTTATTTACATCCAAACATATGAAAGTTAGACAAGAAAATTTTAAACTCAAAGAACCATTATTTGTCAAAGTAACAGGTAGTTTAGTTCAGTCTTTAGTTAAGGCTTCACCATGCGCCTTCAAATTAAATTAGGGGACATATCATGCCTTTTTTTCCGTGCATTCTTTCACTATATACAATCCCGAAAGCCATTCAATCGGAGATATGAGTACATGATAAGGATAAGAACGTCCTGTGCGGAAAAGCTCATAGAGATATCTTCTGTGTGTGTATGTCTCATTTAATCTTTAATTATAGTCTAGGGGCGCTAGAGTCAAGGTGAAGTCATACATTAAACATAATGACTGCATAGTGACGCAAATATTTATCCCCTGTGGACACCTTTAATGAACTTGTCCCTTGTATTTAAGCTATGTTACGTGTTACGGAACCTAATATAAACAGATCACGTATGCGTGAGGAACACAAATTTTGTAATGAAGATAAAAAAAAATCAAATTCTGATACACTAGGCAGCGTGAAATGTCTAGGGGAATAAATAAAGAAGTCAGTGGTTTTTTTGTTAACAAATAACTATTATTTATTCCTAAAACAACCCTAACAATACAATACACTAAATCAATACAATTATGCAGTAAAACAGCGGTATAGCAATAAGTCAATACAATCACACAGAAAAATAATGGTACAATACCTGGATATCAACACCATCACAACGATAAGTCCTTTGAATGTAAACTCTCGGAGAATGAGAGTCCAGTGGAAAGTTCTTGCAACAACACAGAAAGTAAACTGAAGTCCAAATGCATAAAATCCAGGAGAAAATCTTTGAAAATGTACAATTGCCGTATTCGTTGGATCAGGTCTTAGAATCTGACACACGCTTCTACGTCCGCTGGAATCTACTCTGCTGTCTGCCCTCTGGTTCTAAAAAACAGCCCCTTTATATACCTTTACACCTCAAGCCGGGAATTTTCCACTTCTCGAACAGTCCATAAGGACCCTACTCAACAGTAAACACGCGTTTCAGGAATTCTCTAGAAGGACATCGCTGTGTATCTACACATATCAGGCTCATCACGTGACCCACGACCAAGCGTGAAAGCTCAAGGCTCACATGACAACGAGAGTTCAACCAATAAGGATTAAACATAGAATGTAATACGCGGCCAGACACGAGCGCCACAACAGGAGTTACGCCCGTGTCACACAATAAAAGAGCACCTGTAACATACGGTACCTGTATTTACGAACGGTGGTCAAACAAGCAGAATTAAAGCACAGCTCGTTATTGACGGGATTAATGCGTCGCAATGCCTGTAATTTGTTTTATTCCTTATGAATCGCAGGCAAGTATGAACAAAAATTCAATTCAAATTAAAAACTGCAAAGCCAGCTCTAAGAGACTGCAAGAATATTAGAGCATGCCTGCCGGAATTTTATACCTGGACTTTCGTCCGAGGGTTTTTACCTTTCAACTGCGTGCCCCAAGAAATCTTATCAGGTTTATAATTTTGTAAATTGCTTCGGAGGACAAAGAATGCGTAACAACATGAAATGAAAAGTGTGTAGCAGGATTTATATAGGGACTGTTTAATTGTTAAACTTGATTTGCAGTTATGAATATGGTCGTAATGAAAGTATAATTGTAATTTTCAGAATTCTCAAATTAAGATTACAGGAAGGTCTGTGGGAGATAACACCTCTTGATGGTGGGAGCCAAGCCACAGGAAATAGGTCTGGTCAAACAATTGTGAAAATATCAGTATAACTTCGAACGTCCTTTCCAAGGTCTCAGCTCACTGAGGACATTCAGGTCGAATTCGAATCACCAGACTGGTTCCCGTCTCTTTATCTGAATTTTAGTT